>WNWK01016376.1:0-45093 GCA_009830355.1 Cherax destructor | reverse complement strand
CCACCATATCATAGCCTTTTCCAAATACATAAAAGCAACAAAAACCTCTTTACCCTTATCTAAATACTATTCACATATATGCTTCACTGTAAACACTTGGTCTACACACCCCCTACCCTTCCTAAAGCCTCCTTGTTCATAACTCTACCATATTCTCAACAGGCTTATTATCCCTATAATTTTTGCACTCTCTTTTGTCTCCTTTGCCTTTATACAAAGGAATTATACATGCTCTCTGTTAATCCCTAGGTACCTTCCTCTCTTCGATGCATTTATTAAATAGGAGCACCAACCATTCCCAAACTATATTACCACCGGCTTTTAACATTCTTGTCTTTATCCCTTTCATTTTACCCACTGCCTCACGCACCTTCCCCACACTCACAACTGGCTCTTCTTCACTCTTACAAGATGTTATATCTCTCAGCCCAATGCACGAAATTACCATTTCCCTATATTCATCAACAGTTAATCAAAAAATTCTCTCCATCTTCCTGATACTTCCAACTCTCCATCTAATAACTCTCCTCTCCTATTTTTAACTATAAAATCTATTCGTTCCCTAGGCTTTCTTAAGTAATCTCACTCCAAAACCTTTTCTTATTCTTAGCAAAATTTGTTGAAAGCATCTCACCCACTCTCTCATTTGCTCTCCATATACTCCTCCCTCCTTGCATCACTTCTAATTTGTAAAAACCTCTCATATGCTAACTTTTTCTCTCTCACTACTCTCTTTTCCTCATCATTCCACCTATCGCTCTTCTTCCCTCCCGCACCCACTTTCCTGTAACCACAAACTTCTGCTGAACACTAACAATACATACATAAATCTACTCCACACCTCTTCTTCTTCATTGCCTATACTCTCACTAGCCCATCTTGCTTTCAGTACTTGTTTTTATCTTACCCCATGTAGAGAGGATGGAAGGAAATAAAATGACGTCGAGAGTGTATAAATCTGGAAAGGTTGGAGGGAGGGGGTAAAGAAGGTTTTGTGTGCGAGGGGCTTGAACTTTCAGCAAGCATGCGTGAGCGTGTTAGCAAGTAAGTAAGTAAGTTTATTCAGGTATACACAAATACAGATACATAGATCATCATACATAGCAGCATATGTGTAGAGAACCTAGGATAACCCAAAAAAGTCAGACAGAGTGACTTATTTCCGTTGAAATAAGGAGTGAATGGAGACAAATGGTTTTTAGGACTTGATGTGCTGTTGGAGTGTGAGGAAGGTAACATTTATGAAAGGATTCAGGGAAACATACAGGCCGTACTTGAGTCCTTGAGATGGGAAGTACAGTGCCTACACTCTGAAGGAGGGGTGTTTACACTGCAGTTTTATAACTGTAGTGTAAGCGTGTGTCTGACAAGACAGTGATGGCGTGAATGATGAAAGTTTTTCTTTTATGGGCCACCCTGCCTTGGTGGGAGACGGCCGATTTGTTAATAAAATAAATAATATATATATATATATATATATATTATATATATATATATATATATATATATATATATATATATATATATATATATATATTATATATATATATATATAGGAGGTACCACCTCTAGAACTTTACTGGGGACCCTCATCCTCAGAGAAGACGATAAACGTACCTCAGGGAAAACTCGAGGTTCTCCCCGGAGCTGTTTGAATATTTTCTTCTCCTACCACTCCCTATATATGTTATATGAATGCTTTATTAATAGAATACATTAACAGAAAACACAAACATGAACATGAATACAATGGTACAATATATCAAAGATTATGAATCTCCTCCAGCTCCTCCGAAGTCGGACGCGAGTCCAGTATTCAGCATGCATTCCCCTCTGGATGGCCACGCTGAGGCGCTGGAACATGAAGGTGGCTACCCTCGGGTCCCTGGTGGTGTCGATGAGTCTGGAACCCAGTTCTTTAAGGAAACGTGTTGCATTTTTTCCCCACGCTCCCAAGGTCTCTGATCCCACTGGGACAAATTGATACTGTTGACTTATGTCCCTGTACTTACCCATCTTGTACTCCTCCCTGTGGTCAGCAGCTCCTCCCTGTCGCCCGACACTGTGTTGGATGTAGGTGTTAGCCAGTGTCGACACACAGGTATAGTCCCATGCTAAGAGCTTGCCATTCTTCCAAGGATAGATGGTGATCCCTTCGGGGCGGTTTGCTGGGTTGTGGATATTGTTGGCTGCTAGTGATCGGGGCTCTCTCTCTGCTGGGCATCCAGCTGAAGCAAGGGTTTTCTTTATGATGTCGTTGACTTCATTGTGTCTTGCATGCCAGCCCTTGGTTTTGGAACAGTTTAGACCATGTAGACCATATTGGTCGGCTTGCGCATCGCCGCAAATACACGTATATTCCGTGTGAATTGGGGCAGCAAGGCGCAGACCCACTGCAATGCGGAGGTTCTTAGGGTCGAGGCATGTTCCCATTGCCGAAATGGGAACTGTTTGGAGGAAGTCCCCAGAGTGATGTGCACTCACAGCTAGCAGACAGGCAGTCTCCCTGTCTGATGTTACAGCCCTAAGCATGTTGGCAAGCATCTTTTCAGTGATGGGGCCATCCCAGCTTGACTGTTTGTAGGCCAATTCTGCACTAGGTTTTGGTGTTGGAGCAGCTAAGCCATCAATAGGATTGATGGCTCATTGGTTAGGGCTTCGTGAATTTTGACTTGTTTCCTATGAGGCTAGCCACAGTTTCTGAAATGCTTTAAAATCACTTGTTCGTTGTTGCATTAATATAAATGTGGGGACCCATAGTCCAGTAGAAGTAAATAAAAAGCCCTCAAGGAGAAATCTCAGTATTTTTCCTTGAGGTTGTCAGAATATTCTTCTCGTGCAGCACTTATCAATTAAATGAGATTTGAGATGTGTTCTAATTATCAGTAAGCCTCTTCTCATTATCAGTACGCCTCCTCTCAATATTACCTTAATTCCTAATATTGGGATTGAAATAAACTCTATATTATATAATCAGATATACATCCCTCCAAATGTATATTCAATGATGCTCTTAGTGTATACACATCAGGTGATATGTAATTTTCAGAATATATACGAAGGCTAAAAATTTCAGATGGTTGGCGGCATCTCAGTTTTCACCTGGTGACGCACGGAGAGCCTTCCCCTGCTTCGATGAGCCCAGCTTCAAGGCCACCTTTGATATTCATTTAGCCAGACAAAACAACATGACAGCTCTCTCCAATATGCCTCTTTTATTTTCCAAACCTATGTAAGCATTATTTTCAGTTTTGTGGTATTTAAGATTTCTGATCAAATTTAAACAATTTATGAATAATTTATGAATTATTTGTATTTATTAGATATGTAATACGCTGATATCAGAATAACAGTTTGGTGTGTTAGATTTTTAACAAGGTCATTCATTAAATTAAGCTCTAATGGAAGTGTTATGTGCAGGGTTTTTTTCAATCTTGCAATAGTTCATTACAAAAGAAATTACAATTGAAAAAGTTGTATGTATTTCATTTGGCATTTAGGTATGTGGATATTTGACATACACTATTATTTCTCCTATTTTATTGTAACCACTTAAATAATTGACTATATTATTATTTTTATCGTGTATATTATCCATTGAAGTTGTTATTTGTTTCTTACATATTTCATAACATGCTGAATAAGACACTTGCATCCCCTGGGTATCTTTGTTTAATAAACAATCTCGCTCACCAGGAACCTTCATCAATGCATTAATAAAGTCCCTGGTATTCGAAAAAAAAAATATTGTGTTGTGTTGCTAAAGTATCGTATTCACCAACCTGTCGGTATTATATTCCTTGGATACAGTAGTTACATTTTACAATGTTGTTAGAGCGTGACTGAGTTAACAGGTGGTAGCAGACACCTTTATGAAGTTTTCCACCATCTCTTATAATATTCTTGCTCTTGTAGCAGATAACCTCACCTATACTTATATACTGCAGTTTGTTTGTTATTTGTGAATTGCTGTACTGTATGTACTTTATAATTTAGCACATGAAAATTAATCGCTTTTCATATTCCCGTTTTGCACTAGTGATGGTGTTGATGGGTGGGTGTGGGACACCTTCAACACCACGCTCACTATGTCAACATACCTCGTAGGATTCCTCATCAGTGACTTTTCATATCTTGAATCATCAGAGCTCAATAACACGCTTTTCAAAGGTTTTTAATATTGATATGAGTTCTATAGTTCTGTGAGTCTCATAAGTTTAAAGCCTCTCGACTGTAAGTTTATAACGTTGCAGTTGAGATGTTCACTAACATTCAAGAATTCTTAAATCCCTATAAAAGTGATTAAAGTAAATTGTCAGTGTATATACCAAACAGAAAATGATGGTGTAATAAAAGATAATTTTTCTCAACTTGTGTTTTATACTGAAATATAATCTAGAATATTTACTCTCACAAAGCATGTCAATATATAAACACTAAAACATTTATAACAATAACAGTAAAGACTCAACAAGAAACAATAATTATTTCATTGAGACTTGAGATCTAATGTTTTATTTCGCAAATTAATTATTCTGTAATTACTTTAAAATTCTACAAAGCTCAATTATTTTAGTTATTAGAAATCGAACTAATTAGAATCATAATATGAGCATGGTTAGTAAGACACATGTGCAACAGTTAGGTATCTTAATTCCGAAACGTTTCGCCTACACAGTAGGCTTCTTCAGTCGAGTACAGAAAAGATGGTAGAAGCAGAAGAGATGTGAAGACGATGTAGTCAGTCCATCAACCTTGAAGATCTAGTTTTGAGGTGGTCAGTCCCTCAGCCTGGAGAAGAGTATTGTTCCATAGTCTGAAACAATGTGGAGTTGAAGTGACAGTATGGAGACTTATATACTGTCAGTGGACCACACCTCACCTCCTGACAGTATATAAGTCTCCATACTTTCACTTCAACTCCACATTGTTTCAGACTATGGAACAATACTCTTCTCCAGGCTGAGGGACTGACCACCTCAAAACTACATCTTCAAGGGTGATGGACTGACTACATCGTCTTCACATCTTTTCTGCTTCTACCATCTTTTCTGTACTCGACTGAAGAAGCCTACGCTGTAGGCGAAACGTTTCGGAATTAAGATACCTAACTGTTGTACATACCTTACCAACCTGGCGGTATTATATTACCATTTTAACATTCACAAAGACAAGCATAATATATGACTGAGCATTTATTAGTTTAGAATGATCAACAAGTGAGTATTGTTATTTCCGTTTGGTCAGTAATTGAACATTTATTAGTTTGGAATAAAATAAAATAAAATATAACATTTGTTATTTTTGCTGAACGTTTGTTAAATTAGTTTGATCATTGATGGAACACTGATGTTTCAATATGATCAATAATTTCTCAATTATTTTAGTATGGACACGGAAGGACGCCCTGAGTCAGGCCGCCTATGTGCGTGACACCGCCCCAGCTGTTCTAACATTCCTTGAGAACTATTTTAATATCCCTTTTCCCCTGCCAAAGCTTGACATGTCAAGTGTACCAGACTTCAAGTTCAATGGCATGGAAAACTGGGGACTCATCCTCTTCAGGTAAATATTCATTATTTTTTTTTAAATGTTGGAAATTAGGTTTAACGTAATGAACATTTTTTTATATTTTTGTTGTAAATTAATTACCATGTAAAATATTACTATGTTAAAATGTCTATTAGGTTCCTATTAAAGTTTGTAAAGGCTATAATTGTCAATTATATGCAATGAAATGCCAACTCTCGCCTGATGGGAGTTATAGCTTATAAATAATGTTCACCAAGGTTATTATGAAGACTACTCACTACTTAGATCAAGAAGGATTCGTCAGGAAACAGAATAAATGTCTCCTGAAGGCGGAGCTTAATCATATTATGACCCATCATTGGAAGTTAGGGTCACATGACCGATGCTTTCCTGTGGCTTACTGGTCCACCTCTGGCTGATAAGCCTCTACGTCAGGGGTCCCCAGACTCTACGTCAGGGGTCCCCAGACTCTACGTCAGGGGTCCCCAGACTCTACGTCAGGGGTCCCCAGACTCTACGTCAGGGGTCCCCAGACTCTACGTCAGGGGTCCCCAGACTCTACGTCAGGGGTCCCCAGACTCTACGTCAGGGGTCCCCAGACTCTCGTAGGTCCCAGACTCAGTCAGGGTCCCCAGACTCTACGTCAGGGGTCCTCAGACTCTACGTCAGGGGTCCCCAGACTCTACGTCAGGGGTCCCCAGACTCTACGTCAGGGGTCCCCAGACTCTACGTCAGGGGTTCCCAGACTCTACGTCAGGGGTCCCCAGACTCTACGTCAGGGGTCCCCAGACTCTACGTCAGGGGTCCCCAGACTCTACGTCAGGGGTCCCCAGACTCTTCAGATCATCAACAACTTCATCAAGTTTCACACTGTTCATCGACCCCCAAACTTTTATTATATGAAAATAATTCAGTAAATAATACTTTAACTAATAATACACCGAATAATAATAAAAAAAAAATAATAATAATAATAATAATAATTTCATAAAAAATAGGTAATATTTAAATTATGAAAAGAATATGATTTAAAATACTTTTTTTTTTTTTTTTTTTACTAAAACTGTTGACATCAATAATGGGAAGGCTGCAGGACGGAGGTGTCCTGTAGCAGGATTCCTAGCGCAAACCAGAGTCAATGTCTGCATTTTGTATTTCTAAATCAATTGGTGTAAGAATCTTGTCAGGTAAAGTGCAGTTTCTTCAGGTCCTTAAAGCGTACTTTAAAGTGTTCCCTTAATTTGTCAAGGTATGTTGTGTATATCTCCAGGTCATATATGAAATGTTTCCACATTCTTCCAGCTGCCTTAAATTTGAAAAATACTGAAAATCATTTCGTGCCAGTGAAGCATTAAATAGGCCTATGATGACTTGGAAGCCTACTAGAATTGTCCTGGCCTGAATAATCGTAATATCTTTTGCCCTGCAAGCGTTTATGCACTTCATTAAATTCTGAATGTTGGCCTGCCAACTAGAACAGATAATTTTTACACTTTTTTTATTTTTTTTCTCAAAGTAATGGGTTTACACCTGTTAGAAACTGCGCAGTTGACTTGTATAAGTCTACAAACCTTTGCAAACTATCGCCCCTAAAGAGCCACACTTACCTTGGTGTGCAAAAGTAACTGGTTCAAGGTTTCATCATTCTTTTTCACATAGTATTGCAAACATTTGCAATACAAGGCATCATGCACTTCACCACTGAATTTCTTGGCTACAAGACGGTGTCTGTGTAATACACAATGAACAGTACGTACATCAAATACTTTTTCCTTGAGTCAATCATTGTTGGTTCACCATCAGTAGCCACTGCAGTAATATTGATGATGGGTATATTGTGCTTCTTCAAATACTCTTCCAAACATTGAAAAATTGTCTCGCATGTTGCATCAACTTTATGATACTTGGCAAACAAAAATTCGTCAACAATGCACTTTTGACTTCTGTTGTAACACCTCATAAAAACCATGAGAATATTAGAGCTGCCGGGAGTTAGAGAGAAAATTTGGAGTGCTGAAGCTCAGATGTGTTTTTTCAAATGATCAACATGTCATCAATTCATCGTTGCACTGTAATGCCACGTTAATGACTGACATTTTAGGATATTTTGAGTCTTTCTTCATAACAGCCTCAATCACCTCTATAATTACTGGAATTATGATCTCGTCTCCTATTGTATGCCATTTTCCTTTCTTTGGTGTGGTGAGGGAGACACTGTATGATGCCTTCACTCCTCCTTTATTATTGCTGTGATGAGGGAGACACTGTATGATGCCTTCACTCCTCCTTTATTATTGCTGTGATGAGGGAGACACTGTATGATGCCTTCACTCCTCCTTTATTATTGGTGTAGTGAAGGAGATACTGAATGATGCCTTCACTCCTCCTTTATTATTGCTGTGATGAGGGAGACACTGTATGATGCCTTCACTCCTCCTTTATTATTGGTGTGGTGAGGGAGATACTGAATGATGCCTTCACTCCTCCTTTATTATTGCTGTGGTGAGGGAGATACTGAATGATGCCTTCACTCCTCCTTTATTATTGGTGTGGTGAGGGAGATACTGTATGATGCCTTCACTCCTCCTTTATTATTGCTGTGGTGAGGGAGATACTGTATGATGCCTTCACTCCTCCTTTATTATTGGTGTGGTGAGGGAGATACTGTATGATGCCTTCACTCCTCCTTTATTATTGCTGTGGTGAGGGAGATACTGTATGATGCCTTCACTCCTCCTTTATTATTGCTGTGGTGAGGGAGATACTGTATGATGCCTTCACTCCTCCTTTATTAATGCTGTGGTGAGGGAGATACTGTATGATGCCTTCACTCCTCCTTTATTATTGCTGTGGTGAGGGAGATACTGTATGATACCTTCACTCCTCCTTTATTATTGCTGGGGTGAGGGAGATACTGAATGATGCCTTCACTCCTCCTTTATTATTGGTGTGGTGAGGGAGATACTGTATGATGCCTTCACTTCTCCTTTATTATTGCTGTGGTGAGGGAGATACTGAATGATGCCTTCACTCCTCCTTTATTATTGCTGTGGTGAGGGAGATACTGTATGATGCCTTCACTCCTCCTTTATAGATACTGTATGATGCCTTCACTCCTCCTTTATTATTGCTGTGGTGAGGGAGATACTGTATGATGCCTTCACTCCTCCTTTATTATCAACTTTGGCTGCTTTCAAAAATATCTTTAAATTTTGTCGTTTAATTTTTTTTTTTCAGTGACTTAAAATAATCAGTCTTTATTTTTCTTATCTGAGTGAACACGTTCAAGGTGGTCTTTCATCTTCAAAGATTTCATGGTATCATTATACCTGGAGTATACCTGGAGTGTACTGGGAGTATACCGGGAGTCAACGTCCCCGTGACCCGGTCCATGACCAAGCCTCACTGCGGATCAGGGCCTGATCAACCAGACTGTTACTGCTGGCTGCATGCAGTCCGACGTACAAACGACAGCCCGGCTGGTCAGGTACTGACTTAGGTGTCTGTCCAGCGCCTTCTTGAAGACAGCCAGGGGTCTATTGGTAATCTCCCTTAAGTGTGCTGGGAGGCAGTTGAACAGTCTTGGGGCCCTGACACTTACTGTGTTATCTCGTAGTGTACTCATGGCACCTTTGCTTTTCATTGGGGAAATGTTGCACCGCCTGCAGAGTCTTTTTATCTTATCATATAATAGGCATAGATATTGTTTCAATAGTAAACGAGTTATGAATCCAAATTTTAATTATTCTTGTGAATACTGTCTTCACTTCTTCTTGGTATCAGCAGCTGCCATTATGGGTGTTACAATGCTGAATTTATAGTAAATGTTCAGCAATCACTTCTTTGGCACCACTGTTGTCACTGTGGATGTGAGAATGTACTGGTTCTCGCACCACTGTTGTCACTGTGGATGTGAGAATGTACTGGTTCTCCAACACAGTTTGAGGTGAGGGAGGACGTTCAGTACGGATAGTGAACAAGAATACTACACATACATATATCCTTCCTGGGACAGGAGAGATGAGAGACAAGGTGGAGGGTGGAAGGTCACAGATACGCAACGCAAAGCACGTCCCTAGACATTTGCTGACCCCCATTTTGACTACCAGCCGTTTATTGACCCCTTCGACAGCCCCAACGACCCATAGGAGTTGATATTGACCACTTTGGGGAACCCTGCTCTACATCTTCGATTCGCATTACAAGTATGCCACTGGAGATTTTCATCCCCTCCACAGCTATGTTAACTTTCACACCCCCAGGTCTTTGGTGGTAAAAATGTTACGCGAAAGCATTAGGAACTCCAGTTTTGTTGAAGTCATCTCCAAGACAAAATGAAGATGTTTAAGACAATTCTAGACCTGCTGGAAGTATTCAGGTGTTAGTTGCAGGTACTCGCACAATAATGCTGCTAATAACATAAATTCTCTCTCTCTCTCTCTCTCTCTCTCTCTCTCTCTCATATATATATATATATATATATATATATATATATATATATATATATATATATATATATATATATATATATATATATATATATATATATATATATATTATATATATATATATATATATATATATATATATATATATATATATATATATATAATATATATATATATATATATATATATATATATATATATATATATATATATATATATATATATATATATATATATATATATATATATATATATATATATATATATATATATATATATATATATATATATATATATATACATCAATAACAACATGCGACTAGCCAAGGATTCGAACTCACGTTGCTTTGACCCGCCTCATGGTGAGCGAAAACCCATGACACTCTAACCCACAGGAACACGCGTGGTTCTGTGGGTTAGAGCGTCATGGGTTTTCGCTCACCATGAGGCGGGCCAAAGCAGCGTGGGTTCGAATCCTTGGCTAGTCGCAGTGTTGTTATTGATCAATACCACTCGTTCGTGGTTACAATAATATACATATATATATTTGTATGTAATTAGCAGCATTAATGTTCGAAAACCTGCAAATAATACCTGAATAGAGGTGCCCCGTGGCCTGGTGGCTAAAGCTCTCGCTTCACACGGCGAGTGTCCGGGTTCGATTCCCAGCGAGGGTAGAAACATTGAGCGTGTTTCTTTACACCGGTTGTCTATGTTCACCCATCACTAAAATGGGTACCTGGGTGTTAGTCGACTGGTGGGGGTCGCATCCTGAGACAAAACTGACCTAATTTGCCAGAAATGCTCTGTACAACAAGCGGCTTTCTATATAGTAGTATGTCATTGATGTCAGCTGGTTCTGTATACCTTGTACATGTACTTGTAGTAAATAAAGATATTATTATTATTATTATTATTATATATTTCAACGGAGGAAGCATTGCACACTGAATGAACTGACAAGGAGAACGAGAGATCTGATTCCTTATTTATGATTTAATAGGGAAAGTAAATAGCGTTAACTCAAGTTAGTAGAGAACATGTTTACCTGGAGTATACCTGGAGAGGGTTTCGGGGGTCAACGCCCCCGGGGCTCGCTTTGAGACCAGGCCTCATGGTCGATCAGGGTCTGATCAACCAGGCTGTTACTGCTGGCCGCAAGCAAACTGACGTACGAACAACAGCCCGGTTGGTCAGGTACTGACTTTAGGTGCCTGTCCAGTGCCTTCTTGAAGACAGCCAGAGTTCTATTGGTAATTGTTACGATTTCGATATCGTAACTTAAATAAAATGTCCTGGCTCCTAAATGGCTGCTCAATCTGCTGTCTAGGGCCATTTAAATTACACTGAAAAACACAGCAACTCTCGGGCCAGCATGTACTCATACAAATTATGAAGCATGCTAACATGTACTCATACAAATTATGAAGCATGCCAACATGTACTCATACAAATTATGAAGCATGCCAGCATGTACTCATATAAATTATGAAGCATGCCAGCATGTACTCATATAAATTATGAAGCATGCCAGCATATACTATATATAGATAGAAGTCATGAGTACAAAATAATATAATATAATAATGGAAGGACTAGAAAACTCACCTATACAAAAATATATAATAGTAATACATTAGCTAACTATACAACTATACACCTACTACAAAAACAAGGCTCCAGTTCACTTGCTCAGCCCCTTATACAAGTGTAAACGTAAAGAGCTCCAAAACAGACCCTTTGCACACTACTACCTTAAAAAAAACATGAGAGTAATAAAATAATGTATGGTATAAACTTACAAAAAACCCATCCCTACTAAACACAAACCGTGATGTATTAGGACATCATGTTGCAGGTGCTCCACCCACTGACTCTCCTCTTCTGGCCACTCTACCTGACTGACAGGAATAAAACGCGTCTGGATTAAGACTAATACTCGGAAAATGACATTATATAAGGAGCGTTTTTCATAAAATATTTTACTGCAGCACACTGCGTAACAGTAATTCCCTTTATGTATGCTGGGAGGCAGTTGAACAGTCTTGGGCCCCGGACACTTATTGTGTTGTCTCTCAGTGTACTCGTGGCGCCCCTGCTTTTCATCGGGGCAATGTTGCATCTCCTGCCGAGTCTTGTGCTTTCATAGGGAGTGATTTTCGTGTGCAGATTTGGTACCAATCCCTCCAGGACCTTCCAAGTGTATATTATCATGTATCTCTCTCGCCTGTGTTCCAGGGAATACAGATCAAGGACCTTCAACTGTTTCCAGTAATTTAGGTGCCTTATCGTACTTAAGTGTGCCGTGAAAGTTCTTTGTACGCTCTCCAGGTCTGCAATGTTTACAGCCTTGAAGGGGGTCATTAGTGTACAGCAGTATTCCAGCCTAGAGAGAACAAGCGATTTGAAGAGAATCATCATGGGCTTGGCGTCCCTAGTTTTGAAGGTTCTCATTATCCATCCTATCATTTTCCTAGCAGATGAGGTAGATACATTGTTGTGGCCTTTGATGGCGAGATTCTCTGACATTATCACTCCCAGGTCCTTCACATTTCTTTTTCGCTCTATTGTATGGTTAGAATTTGTCGTATACCCTGATACATTTTTAATTTTCTCAAGTTTTCCATATCTGAGTAGTTGAAATTTCTCCTCGTTGAACTTCATATTGTTTTGAGTGGCCCATTTGAACATTTGGTTGATGTCCGCTTGGAGTCTTGCGGTGTCTTCGATAGAGGTCACAGCCATGGCAATCCGGGTGTCATCCGCAAAGGAAGACACGGAGCTATGGCTTACATCTCTGTCTATGTCAGAAATGAGGATGAGGAATAGAATGGGAGTGAGTACTGTGCCTTGTGGAACAGAGCTTTTCACCGTAGCTGCCTGGGACTTTACTCTGTTTATTATTACTCTTTGTGTTCTATTTGTCAGGAAGTTATAGATCCATCTACCAACTTTTCCTGTTATTCCTTTATCACGCATTTCGTGTGTTATTACACCATGGTCACACTTGTCGAAAGCTTTTGCAAAGTCTGTGTATACTACATTTGTATTTAGTTTATCCTCAACAGCATCTAGGACCTATTATAGTGGTCCAGTAGCTGGAACAGGCAGGAACGACCTGCTCTAAACCCGTATTGCCCTGGGTTGTGTAGTTGATGGGTATCTAGGTGGTTGGCGATCTTGCGATAGTGCTATCGGTCTGTAGTTCTTTGCAATTGCTTTACTGCCACCTTTGTGGAGTGGGCTATGTCTGTTGTTTTTGGTGTGTGTGGGATGACCCCTGTGTCCATGCTCCCTCTCCATAGAATGCTGAAGGCACGCGATAGGGGCTTCTTGCAATTCTTGATGAACACGGAGTTCCATGAGTCTGGGCCTGGGGCAGAGTGCATGGGCATGTCATTTATTGCCTTTTCAAAGTCTTGTGGAGTTAGAATAATATCCGAGATTTTTGAGATGACCAAAATTTTGGGTCTCGTTCATAAAGAATTCATTTGGATTGTCGACCCTTAGTGTGGGCAGCGGCTCGCTGAACACTGAGTCGTATTGGGACTTTAATATCTCGCTCATTTCTTGGCTGTCATCTGTGTATGTCCCATCCCGCCTAAGCAGAGGCCCAATACTCGATGTTGTTTTATCCTTAGATTTGGCATAAGAGAAGAAGAATTTTTTTTTTTTAAATTTCCTTTATGGCTTTTAGTTCTTCCTGTGATTCTTGTCTCCTGTAAGATTCCTTCAGTTTAAGTTCGATATTTGCTATTTCATTGACCAGCGCCTTCCTTCGTATTTCCAATATATTGGCCCCTCTCAGCAGCTCTGTGACTCTTCGCCTTCGTCTGTATAGGGAGCATCTCTCTCTGTCTAGTTTACATCTTCTCTTTCTTTTTCTTAATGGAATGTGTCTTGAGCAGATCTCAAGAACCACAGAGTTCATTTTTTCTAGGCAAATGTTTGGATCCGTGTTGTTTAGGATATCTTCCCAGCTTGTTTCACTTAGGACATGGTTGACTTGATCCCATTGTATGTTTTTGTTATTAAAATTGAATTTTGTGAAGAGACCTTCTTGACTGATCACATTTTGCTGGTCAGGAGCCCTGTGCATACATTTCTGTATCTCTATTATGTTGTGATCTGATTGTATTGTCTTTGATAGGGTTAATAATACGTATCAGATCATTGTTAATGAAGATGAGGTCCAGCGTATTTTCTACTCTTGTCGGTTCTAATATTTGCTGGTTTAAGGTGAATTTGGTGCAGAGATTTAATAGTTCGTGTGTGTGTGAATTTTCATCTGAACTGCCTCTTGGGGTAATCTCTGCTAAAACATTGTTTGCTATTCTCCTCCATTTTAGGTGTTTCAAGTTAAAATCTCCCAGTAGTAAGATGTTTGGGGTAGGAGTTGGGAGATTTTCCAGACAGTGGTTAATTTTCAAAAGCTGCTCCTGGAATTGCTGGGAAGTTGCATCTGGAGGCTTGTATACCACCACAGTGACAAGGTTTTGGTTTTCAATCATTACTGCCAAAACTTCAACTACATCATTTGAGGTGTTTAGTAGTTCTGAGCAAATGAGTGACTCTGTGACGTACAGGCCACCCCCTTGTTGCCTGTTTAGTCTGTCGCATCTGAATAGGTTATAACCTGGGATCCATATGTCGATGTCATAATGATCCTTTATGTGTGTCACCGTGAATGCTTCAAACATTGCATTTGACTCCATGAGCAGTCCCTTGAAGTAAGGATTTTTTTTTTTTTGACGGCTTTAGACCCTGTATGTTTGCAAAGACAAATGTCGTTATATTGGTGGAATTTAGGTGGGTTTTATTTGCTGGCTCTAATATCTGTTGTTCTAGGGTGGAGGCCAATGTCCGTGCCTCTGCCCCAGAAGTGTTTTCAGTTAGTTTAGGATTATTGTCATTTCTTGCCAGTCTTTTTTCCCTCCTGGCCCTAAAAAAAACTCTGTCCCTAGAGAGGTTGTGGCTCCCCTCTTTAGCTTGCCATAGTCTGGCTGGTCTGTGTCTTCTTGTCCCCTTCAGATGATGTGTCTGGCAGTATGTGTTGTAACATTTTCTTTCATGGATTGATGACTTACACATTTCTGGGTGAAATAAGTTACAGGAAGGGAAGTTGCACTCTCCTGTTGTCATGTGGGTGCGGCATTTTTTGGGATGGTCAAAGGTGCATGTCCCACCTGTTTTACCAGATATACCATGCCTGCTAGGATTCATTGTAGCTACGTTCGCTGCTGGTGCATTGTTTTCCTGTTTCATCCCTATCTATCCCCCTGTATGGACATCAGAGCTTCCACCAGGTTTTGCTGGTAATGTGTCGACACTATTATCGCTATTATTATCGCTATTTTGTACCTCTGTGAATTGAATAGCATTGTCTTTACTTGTTTCATCAACAGGGCCAGTGTCTCGTTTTGGTTCACTGTCCTGCAGGACAACACTAGCACCCTCAGGGGCACTGTCCTCCAGGACAACACTAGCACCCTCAGGGGCACTGTCCTCCAGGACAGCACTAGCACCCTCAGGAGCACTGTCGTCCAAGACAGCCCCGTCCAAATCACCCATCTTATTTTCCCAGCTGTCATACCATCCTGACATGTCTTTCAAGAAGGATATTTTAATGGTGTTCTTTATTTTTATTAACACATCGGCCGTTTCCCACCAAGGCAGGGTGGCCCGACAAAGAAAAACTTTCATCATCATTCACTCCATCACTGTCTTGCCAGAGGCGTGCTTACACAACAGCTACAAAACTGCAACATTAACACCCCTCCTTCAGAGTGCCGGCACTGTATTTTCCATCTCCAGGAATCAAATCCGGCCTGCCGGTTTCCCTGAAACCCTTCATAAATGTTACCTTGCCTACACTCCAACAGCACGTCAAGTCCTAAAAACCATTTGTCTCCATTCGCTCCTATCTAACACGCTCACGCACGCTTGCTGGAAGTCCAAGCACCTCGCACACAAAACCTCTTATACCCTCTCTCTCCAACCTTTTCTAGGCCGACCCCTACCCCGCCTTCCCTTCACTACAGATGTATACACTCTCGAAGTCATTCTATTTTGTTCCATCCTCTCTATATGTCCAAACAATCTCAATAACCCAACCTCAGCTCTCTGGATAATAGTTTTGGTAATCCCACACCTCCTCCTAATCTCCAAACTACGGATTCTCTGCATTATATTCACACCACACATTGCCCTCAGACATGACACCTCCACTGCCTCCAGCCTTCTCCTTGTTGAAACATTCATAATCCATGTTTCACAAGAGTGTTGGTATAACTATACTCTCATACATTCCCCTCTTTGCTTTCATGGATAAAGTTCTCTGTCTCCACAAGCTCCTCAGTGCACCACACACCTTTTACCCCTCGTTAATTATATGATTCACCTCATCCTTCATATACCCATCTGCTGACACATCCACTCCCAAATATCTGAACACATTCACCTCCTCCATACTCTCTCCCTCTAATCTGATATCCAATCTTCCGTTATCTAATTTTTTTGTTATCCTCATCACCTTACTCTTTCCTATATTCACTTGTAATTTCCTTCTTTTACATACCCTACCAAACTCATCCACCAACCTCTGCAACTTCTCTTCAGAATCCCCCAAAAAGCACAGTGTCATCAGCAAAGAGCAACTGTGACAACTCCCACTTTGTGTTAGATTCTTTATCTTTTAACCCCACCCCTCTTGCCAACACCCGAGCGTTCACTTCTCTTACAACTCCATCTATAAATATATTGAACATCCCTGTCTAAGGCCTACTTTTACTGGGAAATAATCTCCCTCTCGCCTACATACTCTAACAAGAGCCTCACTATCCTCGTAAAAACTTTTCACCGCTTTCAATAACCTACCTCGTATTCCATACATTTGCAACAACTGCCACATTGCCCTCCCCCCTATCTACCCTATCATACGCCTTTTCCAAAATCCATAAATGCCACAAACACCTCTTTACCCTTATCTAAATATTGTTCACCTATATGTTTCACTGCAAACACACCCCCTACCCTTCCTAAAGCCTCCTTGTTCATCTGCTATCCTACTCTCCGTCTTACTCTTAACTCTTTCAATAATAACTCTACCATACACTTTACCAGCTATACTCAACAGACTTATTCCCCTATAATTTTTACACTCTCCTTTGTCCTCTTTGCCTTTATACAAAGGAACTATTCATGCTCTCTGCCAATCCCTAGGTACCTTACCCTCTTCCATACATTTATTAAATAAAAACACTAACCACTCTAAAACTATACCCCCACCTGCCTTTAACATTTCTATCTTTATCCAATCAATCCCAGCTGCTTTACCCCCTTTCATTCTACTCACTGCCTCACGAACTTCTCCCACACTCACAACTGGTTCTTCCTCACTCCTATAAGATGTTATTCCTCCTTGTCCTATACACGAAATCACAGCTTTCCTATCTTCATCAACATTTAACAATTCCTCTAACTCTCCATTTAATAACTCTCCTCTCCTATTTTTAACTGACAAATCCATTCTTTCCCTAGGCTTTCTCAACTTATTAATCTCACTTCAAAACTTTTTCTTATTTTCAACAAAATATGTTGATAACATCTCACCCACCCTCTCATTTGCTCTCTTTTTACATTGCTTCACCACTTTCTTAACCTCTCTTTTTCTCTCCATATACTCCTCCCTCCTTACATCACTTCTACTTTGTAAAAACCTCTCATATGCTAACTTTTTCTCTCTTGCTACTCTCTTTACATCATCATTTCACCAATCGCTCTTCTTCTTTCCCGCACCCACTTTCCTGTAACCACAAACTTTTGCTGAACACTCTAACATTATATTCTTAAACTTACCCCATACCTCTTCTACCCCACTGCCTATATACTCTCACTAGCCCATCTGTCCTCCAACAGTTGTTTATATCTTACCCTAACCGCCTTCTCCTTTAGTTTATAAATCTTCACTTCTCTCTTACTTTCTGTTTCCATTCTCCACCTTTTACTCTCACTGTAGCTACAACTAAAAAGTGATCTAATATACCTGTGGCCCCTCTATAAACATGTACATCCTGAAGTCTACCCAACAGTTTTTTATCTACCAATATGTACTCCAACAAACTACTGTCATCTCGCCCTACATCATATCTTGTATACTTATTTATCCTCTTTTTCTTAAAATATGTATTACCTATAACTAAACCCCTTTCTATACAAAGTTCAATCAAATGCTCCCCATTATCATTTACACCTGGTACCCCAAACGTACCTACCACACCCTCTCTAAACGCTTCTCCTACTTTAGCATTTAGGTCCCCTACCACGATTACTCTCTCACTTGGCTCAAAAGTTCCTACACACTCGCTTAACATCTCCCAAAATCTCTCTCTCTCCTCTACACTCCTCTATTCTCAAGGTGCATACGCTCATATTATGACCCACTTTTCACATCCGACCCTTATTTTAATCCACATAATCCTTGAATTTATACATTTATGTTCCCTCTTCTCTCTCCATAACTGATCCTTCAACATTATTGGTGTTCTTGTCTTTTAATATAGATGTAATTTTCTCATACAGGTGTATCTCGTTTGGGCAGACCCAAAAACATCTGAGTTTATGTCAAGTGTGGTCACTGGTTTAAAATCCCTGCATATACCATAGGATCATTGATCACAGAGATTGCAAGCAATCCAGGCCTGTTTTCGTCCCTTACCCTTTCTACAGACTACACAGATCTTCATGGTGGTGGTCATCTTACAACACTTGACAACTCCCCTAGCAAGCTAGTCTATAATTTCTCGAAGTATTTAGTTGTCTTTAACAGTTCTTCCGATTTGGGTGGCGAGGATAGGCTTTTATATAAAAGATTTTATACGTACATATATAAATCCGGTCAGAGGATACGTTATTTCCGACGAATCCGTTTGAATCCGGTCCTTTGTTCACTTATTTCTTGGACGAATCCGGGCGAATCCGGACGAATCCGGTTAGTGGATCACTGTATATTTTTACAAATAACCACCTTAAAAGTAGGTCTGTCTATTTGTACTGTATCTATTTGTTGTAGTTACTGTTTGGGTGTTTGATGAGGCGCGTAGAACCCTGTCAGCTTATGAATTCGGTCAAAGGATACTTTGTTTTCAACGAATCCGTTTGAATCCGGTCGTTGGTTCACTTATTTCTTTGACGAATCCGGCGAATCTGGATTAGTAGATCACTTATTTTGGACGTATCCAGTCTGTGATTTTGGACTAGCTCATGAAAAGGACTACTAGAAAAACATATTTAACAGAGTAATATGTGTTCAGTTTGATACAAAAAGTATAACTTGCGTGTTGGAGCAGCCGTGGCTTCTGAAGATGAAGATTACTGGAGTATATTTGATTATCGTTGTGTATATTGCGACCGCTGCTAACTGTATACGTCACTCCATCACAATAAGTACCGATTTGTTACTGGTTATTAGCTACGGCAACACTGTAGAGGTTTCTGGATGATGTCACTAGGTGGATGGTATCACTAAATTGTAGGTCGGGTACACTGGCAGGTTTAGAAGATTATTAATACGAGCTGACCTGCATGGTAGGGTTCTGGCGACTGTTGGCGACTACCACATGAAACCTTCCTCTTTAGGCCTAAATTAGCCTTAATTTTCACCTTACATTTATTATGGTATCTTATCTATATACTAAGGTAGCACTGTGATAAACACTGTAACACTATGTATGACACACTGTTATCAGGGAGACTTTCTTTCCTCTGACAAAAAAAATTCTAATATTGTTGTTATTTGCTCACGGCACGCTAAGCCTAAGGTCCCCTCTGGGACTCACGAAATCGTAATGACACGATTGCAAACAAACCATACCACGGGTGGGGTTCGAACCCGCGGTCAGAGAGTCTCAAAACTCCAGACCGTCGCGTAAGCCACTGGACCAGCTAGCTTCGCGACGGTCTGGAGTTTGAGACTCTCTGACCGCGGGTTCGAACCCCATCCGTGGTATGGTTTGTTTCCTCTAGGAGTATGACTCTGGCAGGTATTGCATGCTAATTCTTCTTTTTTTGACGTAGTAAATACTATTTTCTGCTAGATTGGTTCCAAGCGCTGGAGGGATGAAGTTCACTGGCACAGTCTAGAGTTCCAGCACGCAAGATCGCAGTAATCACGAAAAAAACACGGAGCACGGTGGGGCACTCGGGGCACGCGGGGCACGCGGGGCGCGCGGGGCATGCAGGGTGCGTGGGGCACGCGGGGCACGCGGGGCACATGGGGCACGCGGGTGCTACATGTGCGCACACATGTAGCACCAATCCTGAAAGAATAAAATATATATTTCTGTGAATATATACTACTAGGTATTTCTTGGTTCAGTTCATTTAATAAAATTCTTAGGAAAATATACAGTGATTTCTCACTTGCTCACGTGGACAAGAAAACTATTGTGGGGCTAAATTAGGTGTATGTTAAATATGGGAAAGCAACACTCCATGCAGCTTTGAGTATGTAAACTACGGTGAGTGAATCTTACTAGCATGTGTATATATATATATATATATATTTATTAATGCACCACGCAGAAGTAAGATCACAACCAGCAGGATTCGAACCCACCTTTTTTGCTGTCTACAAGTGTGGCTTAGCTCCCACCACAATGCCTTAAACCACTTAGCTACAGATGTCTCAAAATGTTAGGTAGAAATACTTACAAGCCATGGAGACCATGTATGAGGCTCACAAGTGTGCCCAAAGCTAGGAAGAAACGTTGCTTGTAACAATTCTACCTAGCTTTTTAAGGCATCTGTAGGTAAGTGGTTTAAGGGCCACAGTGGTAGCTAAGCAACACTCGTGGGCATCAGCAAAGATGGGTTCGAATCCTGCTGGTGTGTGATCTTTCTGTGTATATATGTTCATAATAATTTCCAAAAATAAACTCTGCATAATATTTTCTTCAGGGAAACTGCTCTATTATACGATTCGAAGTTAAGTTCAGTCTCCAGCAAGCAGACTCTTGCCACTGTCTTGGCTCATGAGATCGCTCATCAGTGGTTTGGCAACTTGGTCACTCCAGCCTGGTGGTCAGACCTCTGGCTCAAGGAAGGATTTGCAACCTTTATGGGCTATGTAAGCCTTAGTGTTGTAAGTATGCATTAGTTTCCTATAGTCATAGGATAGTTAGGCCTTAATATAGTAATTATGCATAAGTTTGAAGATAAAATGATATGAAAATGAAAGGTATGAGTTTTACCATATATTCCGGTATATATGGCGAGCCTTTTTTCCCACAAAAAGTCTTGGAAAATCAATCTGCACCTTATATAATCAAGGTCAGGTTCAAGGGAAGGCTTTGGGTTAGGGTTTATATAAGAGGGTAATTAGCCCTTGAATATGATTACTGATTTACCATTATGATACTTCTGTTGTGCGCCTTATATGCCGGAAAATCTGGTTAACATTCAGTATCTTCATCAAGCAACTTTCAAGGAACCCACAGGTTATGACACTGAATACATGTGGATTAAAACGTTGATTATTCTAAAGTTGTAACATTGATCACCCGTTGATTATACTATTGATTATCCAACGATTATAACATTAGTTACCCAGGATATAGGTAATAACATTGATTCAGGATCAGTAAAGTAGCATGAATCAGTTGCCAAGTTACACAAATACAAAAAATAAAATTGAAATTAAAAGACTTTTTTCACATTATACATATTTACTGGTACAGGTTGAACCAACATGGGGTGTGATGGAACAGTTCCTGACAACGAACCTTCATAAAGCACTGGAACTAGATAGTCTCAAGACTTCCCACCCCATTAATGTTGTTGTTAACCATCCAGATGAAATTCCTCAGATATTTGATGTCATATCTTACAGCAAAGGTAAGAGGAACATTATTAATACTTGATGGCATAGCTTATAATAAAGGTAGATCTATTATAATTAACTGATGTCAAAGATTAAGTTATTAAATATACTGGATGATATAAAACAATGGTAGGATTTATATTAGTAATTGATATCAGATGTTAAAAGATACTGCAAGTAATTCACAATGAGGTCAGGACTATTATGAATAAATGATGAAAATCTTTCATCATAAGTCAGGATTATTAGAGATACTGATTGTCTTATCTTACAACAAAGGAAAGATTATTATGGATCATTAGTCTGTAATAACAATTTGCTTAGATGTAAAAGATGCCTAAAAAATTTATTAGGATAAAAAAATCGAATCGAGCTCTAAATAACTGGCGAGATACTTGCTGATATCAAATTCAGGACCAATTGCTAAGATTTAAGGTAAATAGGCAGGATGTTGCAGTGTTTAATGAATTTCACTGAGTAAGAAGCAAAGGTCCGTAACTTGTGAGATGGAAAATGACAAGGTAGTATAGTTCTAAAACTGAGGAATGCAGACAAAAAAAATTAGAAAGTTCTTGCATAATCCGGTAGATCATTCTGATATAGAGTGAAATATTAATAATAATTTACTACAAAGTATCTCCACTGGCAAATTGTTTATTTTTTTTCTACAAATCTGTTGCATTATCATTAATCGGTACATTTTCAGGTAGGTCAAACAATTTAAGCACAAATTCCAATTATTTTAAAACACACTATAGTAATAAAGTTGTCACCCTCTATAACTTCAGCTATCATGATGATATTGACATTATGTACGGGTTACGGTATTTTATTTGAGGGCGTTTCCTCCACCAGGGGTTTTTAGTAATTCAACTGTAGGTAATTAGTACCATTTTATACATATCAGGTGTCTGTCAATTAGCTGGATGGCCTTGTGCTTAGTGTGTCGCACTGTCAGTTGACAGGCACCTCAGTTGTACAAAAGAAACCAAGATGAATCAAACTAATAGCACTGAACCAGATAACATTCCTGTCAGATTCGTTTACGACGATGTCTTCAAAATGAAAGTACCTACACTATATGTAATAAAGTGATCCATACTCTCCAATGTCGTTCTAAGAGGAGATCAAGGTGACCAGTGTCACTCTTTTTTCAACAAAAATAGTAGATCGGATATCAATAATTACAGACCTGTTGGCATACTCTGCATTATGTCTAAAATAGTGCTTCTCATCAGGTTGTATACAACAATAGACCTCTTTGAGGGGGGCTTCTTGGCGCGGTGAAAAGACTCTTGGTCTAAGGAATTAGACCTTTTGGTCTCCTTCCTCAGACCGACCCTAATTACCCCCCAATCCTCCCTTCCATATCCCGTCTTCCTCATCCCACCTTTCACTTTCCTCCCCCCTCCCATCCCTCCCTTCTCCCCATCCCGTTTGTAGCCTCTAGGGTCCTCCCTTCTGGCATTACGGTTTATAGCTAGAAGGAAGTGTGCCGGGGTTCATCCTGCTCCATGGGGCTCCTCGGGAGTGGTGTAGTTTGCCTTGGAATCTGGATCATCTGGAGGCACCCTGCTCCCTTCCTGGATTTTCAGGGCGGGGCAGGGTGTCATGCAGGTGACGGGTGTATCTCCAGAGGCTGCCTGTCGGTTCTGGGAGGAGGCAGCCAAAGGAGATATGCTTTGTGGCCCTCTCTTTTGTCTGCAAAGGTGGCTCAGTAGATGTGAGGTTGATATTCCAGAGCTCTTGTTTACTGGTTCCATTCTGCATCTGCACTGCTGGCGGTCTCGAGGTCCTTTTCGATGAGAGGGGAACTTACGTCCTTTTCATGCCTTCTAGTAACTGTCCCTCCGCTGTCCCTCTTATTTTTTTTGTTTCTTTCCTTCTTTCTTTTTTTTCTTTGATATAATTATAAGAACTACCACCATCATGGAGTCTTCGTTCCATGACCCCCCTCCTCCCAGGCCCCTTTTTGTTACCGCATTCTGTTTTGTCCCGGCTTCATTACTGGACCATTCTCCCGACTTTTCCCATACACCTGTACCTCCTGCTGGTGACACTTTGTCACCTGCTCCAGGTGCCAAGGCTCTGCCCATTTCTTCTAGTGCCTCTGCCTCTTGCACACCTTTAACTATGCGTCCGGCTTCCCCAAATACGGTGTGACAGTTTTCGGACCTGCCTCAGGTCGGGCCGCCCAAGGTCCTACTCCCAAACATTCCAGACTATTTGCTGATGACGGTTCTTTGATTTCTGCTCATTCCACCCAGAAACGACTGGAACGGCGTGACTACAGAGTGCTCGCGTGCTCTGCTGTGCTCCGTCATTTTTCGTAGATTATCATGGTCTCTTTTGCTTGCTAAAACTTTAAACTGTGCCATTGAACTTATAAAGTACATCCCTCCAGCGCTTGGAACTAATCTAGTAAAAAACAGTATACACTGAGATAAAAAAGGATAAAAAGTGTGCAACAACATAGGAGTCATACTCCCAGAGGGAACTATAGGCTTAGCGTGCCGTGTACAGAAAAAACAAAAATAACTTGGAACATATTTGTCAAAGGAAAGAAAGTTTCCCTGATAATAGGCTGTCATACATAGTGGTACAGTGTATATCACTGTGGTACCATAATGTACAGATAAGATACCATAATAAATGCTTTGGTGAAAATTAAGTCGGAAGTGTTAGGCCTAAATAGATAACTCATGTTGTAAACAGTTGCCAGCAGTCTCCAGGATCCTACCACACAGGTCAGCTCGTATTAACAATCTTCCTAAACCGGCTAGTGTACCTGACGTATAGTCTAGTGATAAGAGTAAAAATTTCTATTGAAATACGAAAAGGTGCACAATCTTGAGGAAATACGAAAAGTGTACAGTTTTGTAGAAATACGATAAACAGCAAAGTTGACATTGAACGCAGCAACACAACAACATAAGATCATCTATCATCTACAAACCTTCTCATAGTGTTGCCGTAGCTAATAATCAATAACAAAATGGTACTTAGTGTGGGGGAGTGACGAACATTAGAAAATTCTTCCTTTTTGAATTACGAGACGTATACAGTTACTTGTGGAAATACATAAAACTTGTAGTTAGCAGCAATATACCCAACGAAAAGTAAATATTCTTCCAGTAATCTTCACCAGACAACAATAGTGATAAAATAGCATTTGATGTGGTGGAGGTGAAAAAAAATCTGGAAAAGCTAAATACAGTGATCTATAAGTGACCAAAACTTCAGGCTGTGAAAAAGGATGCCAGAGGTCACCGGCCGTTCGTCATAGTAGGAGCTGCCAGAAGTCACCGATATTTTCCAAAACGCAAGTTATACTTTTTGTATCAAACTGAACACATATTACTCTGTAGTCTTTCACGAGCCAGTCCAAAATCACCGACCGGATTCGTTCAAAATAAGTGATCCACTGACCGGAGTCATCCGGATTCGTCCAAGAAGTAAGTGAACTAATGATCGGATTCAAAAGCTGAAAGAGTTTCTAGGTGCCTTAAGACCCAAACGGATTCGTTGAAAAATAAAGTATTCTCTGACTGGATTCATAAGCTGACTGGGGTTTTAGGCGCCCTTATGAAACACCAAACATTACTGTTAGCAGAGGTAAGATTGTCTCAAACACATACACATACAAATACAAATAGATACACATACAAATAGACAGATCTACACTTTAAGGTTATTAGTAGAATATACAGTACAACAACCAAAAAATCACATCATGAAATCCTGTGTAGTCTGCAACCAAACAACCAAACGGGCTTCTGCATGGATTACGTGCAACTTCTGTGGGAAATTGGCCCATGCACCTTGTGCAGATATTCAGGAATCATCTACAAGAGATATTAAACCAGGGAAGTGTTTTTGGGTATGCCCAAATGAGATGGAACTGTAGAATAAAATCACATTGGTATTAAAAGATGAAAATATCAAAACAACCTTCATAGAAAACATGACAGCATTCTGTAACAGGTAGTAAAATAAAACTACTGGGCCAGATGGTGTTATCACCCCTGGTGCAGATGCTGCCCTGGTAGACAGTAACTGTAAGAAGGGAGAAATGAAAGTTGGTAGCTTGGAGGGAGACAGGAGCTCTAGTGGGGAAACAGGTGTAGACAAGAACATGCAAAAACCAATGTTACAAACTACAAATTTCATGGGAGATAGTAAACAAGGGGATGCCCCAAGGAACAGTGAAGATAAAATACCAGAAATAACTGATGAAGGCACCATTGTTAGTACTAGTGCTGAAGATAGTAATGACAAAGGAAAACACGCACCAGTAGGAAATGCAGTCACAAAAAACAAAGCAAACAGAAACCAGGCCTATGCAAATTTTATGCATTAGGTATCTACAGGCTTGGAATATCTGGAAAAACGGGTGGAATAAGCAACTTTGACCACCCCAGGAAATACCGTGCCCATATGACAACAGGAGAATGCAACCTTCCTTCCTGTAAGCTTTTCCACCCTGAAATGTGTCACTCTTCAGGCACACCACATAAAGGGGACAAGAAGACACAGAACATCCAAACCATTGGAAATCCTGGGTAGCCAAAGCCACTCCAGAGAGAGAGAGGTTTTTTAGCACCAGAAAGGAAAAAAAGCTGGCAGGAAATGACAGAAATTGTACACCAACTCCAATCATTTCTGGAGTGGAATCACAGTCGATGGCCTCCACTCTAAAGCAGTAGATACTAGTGCCAGAATCCCTCCCCCCAATACCACCTATTCGACGACATTCATCTTTGCAAATATACAGGGTCTAAAGCCAGCAACGAAAAACAAAATACCTTTAATCCATTGACTGCTTACAGAGTCAAACGCAATGTTCGCGGCTTTCACAGAGACCCACATAAAGGATCACTTTGACAATGAAATATGGATCCCAGGTTACACCCTATACAGATGCGACAGAGTGAACACGCAAAATAAAGGGGGAGGGTTGGCCTCTATATAACAGTCACTTACATGCAGTAAAGATCGAGAACCAAACCCTAGTCATTTTGGTTGTATACAAGCCTCCAGATGCAACTTCCCAACAATTCCAGGAACAGCTTTTGAAAATTGATCACTGTCTGGAAAATCTTAGAGCTCCTGCCCCCAACATCTTGCTCCTGGGGGATTACAACCTAAGGCACCTAAAATGGAGGAATGTATCAAATAATGTTGTAGCAGAGATAACACCAGGAAGCGGCTCAGCTGAAAGCTCGCATACACACATAAGCTTTTAAATCTGTTCACCAAATTCACCTTAAGCCAGCAAATAATAGAGCCTACAAGATTGGAGAATATGCTAGACCTCATCTTCACTAAAAATGATGATCTGATACGGAATAATACCATATAAAAAACAATATACTCAGATCACAACATAATAGAGGTTCAGACATATATGTGCGGGGCCCCAGACCTTCAAAATGTGATCAGTCACGAGGGAGCCTTCACCAAATTCAACATCAATAACAAAAATATAAGGTGGGACCAAGTAAACCAGGTTCTAAATGATATAAACTGGGAAGATAGCCTAAGCAACACGGATCCTAACCTATGTCTAGAACAAATAAACTCTGTGGCACTCGAGGTATGCTCAAGGCATATTCCTTTAAGAAAAAGGAGGAGACGATGTAAAGTAGAAAGAGAAAGGCGTTCCCTATACAGGCGAAGGCAAAGAATAATAGAGTGGCTACAAGAGGCCAATATATCTGAAATACATAGGGAGACACTGGTCAGAGAAATAACAAACATCGAACTAAAGCTAAAGGAATCGTGCAGGAGTCAAGAAACGTGGGAAGAACTAAAAGCCAAAAATGAAATTGAAAGAAATCCAAAATATTTCTTTTCTTATGCCAAATCAAAGTCGAGAACAACATCCAGTATTGGGCCCCTACTTAAACGAGATGGGTCCTATACAGATGACAACAAGGAAAGGAGTGTGCTACTCAAGTCCCATTATGACTCGGTTTTTAGCGAGCCGCTAACCAGACTGAGTCGATGACCTAAACGATTTTTTTATGAGAGAGAGAATTTGGTAGACTCGAACCTATCTGATATTATCCTGATGCCAAATACTTTGAAAAGGCGATAAATGACATGCCCATGCACTCTGCTCCAGGCCCAGACTCATGAAACTCTGTGTTCATCAAGAACTGCAAGAAGCTCCAATCATGTGCTTTTAACATCCTATGTAGATGGAGCATGGATACAGGGGTCGTCCCAAAGCTACTAAAAACAACAGACATAGCTCCAATCCACAAAGGGGGCAGACCAGTAACATAAAGCAACTAATATACTAGAATTTAACCGATTGTGGTCACATAAAATATAAATATACAAACAAAAAGTCTTAATAATACAAGGACGTAACATAAAGCCATAGCAAAGAACTACCGACCGATAGCACTAACATCCCATATCATAAAAATCTTTGAAAGGGTTCTAAGAAGCAAGATCGCCACCCATCTAAATACCCATCAGTTGCACAACCTAGGGCAACATGGGTTTAGAGCAGGTCACTCCTGTTTGTCCCAGCTACTGGACCACTATGACAAGGTTCTGGATGCTCTAGATGACAAGCAGAATGCAGATGTAGTATATAAAGACTTTGCAAAAGCCTTTGACAAGTGTGACCATGGTGTAATAGCACACAAAATGCGTGATAATGGAATAACAGGAAAAGTTGGTAGATGCATCTATAATTTCCTAACAAATAGAACACCTGGAGTTTACCTGGAGTGGGTTTCGGGGGTCAACGCCCCCGCGGCTCGGTCTGAGACCAGGCCTCATGGTGGATCAGGGTCTGATCAACCAGGCTGTTACTGCTGGCCGCACGCAAACTGACTTAGTAAACAGAGTAAAGTCTGATTTAACTATGGTGAAAAGCTTTGTTCCACAAGGCACAGAACTCGCTCCCATCCTGTTCCCCATCCTCATATCTGACATAAACAGTGATGTAAGACTCAGCACCGTGTCTTCCTTTGCAGATGACACACGAATTTGAAGACACTGCAAGACTCCAGGCGGATATCAACCAAATCATTAAATGGGCTGCAGAAAACAATATGAAGTTCAATGATGAGAAAATTCAATTACTCCGATATTGAAAACGTGAGGAAATTAAAACTATATCGGAGTATAAAACAAATTCCATCCACACAATAGAACGAAAAACTAATGTAAAAGACCTAGGAATGATAATGTCAGAGGATCTCGCCTTCAAAGACCACAATATTGTATCAATCGCATCTGCTAGAAAAAATGACAGGATTGATAATGAGAACCTTCAAAACTAGGGATGCCAAGCCCATGATGACACTCTTCAGGTCACTTGTTCTATCTAGGCTGGAATATTGCTGCACACTAACAGCACCTTTCAAGGCAGGTGAAATTGCTGACCTAGAAAATGTACAGAGAACCTTCATGGCACGCATAACTGTGATAAAACACCTTAATTACTGGGAACGCTTGAAGTTCTTCAACCTGTACTCCATAGAACGCAGGCGGGAGAGATACATGATTGTATACACTTGGAAAATCCTACAGGGATTAGTACCAAACTTGCACACGAAAATCACTTCCTATGAAAGCAAAAGACTCGGCAGACGATGCAACATCCTCCCAATGAAAAGCAGGGGCGCCACTAGCACGACTAGAGACAACACAATATGTGTCAGGGGCCCAGCATACGTAGTGTCAACACCAGATATGAGGGATGACCAATAGACCTCTGGCTGTCTTCAAGAAGGCGCTGGACAGGCACCTAAAGGCAGTACCTAACCAGCCGGGCTGTGGTTTGTATGTCGGGTTGTGTGCGGCCAACAGTAACAGCCTGGTTGATCAGGCCCTGATGCACCATGAGTCCTGGTCACAGACCGGGCTGCGGTGGCGTTGACCCCCGAAACCCTCTCTAGGTATACTCCAGGTTCACAGTGGATCAAATTCTTTTCCCAACAATCGACATCTCCAACTGATTATCTTTCATACCACGGTATTGGTAAAGCTCTTTTATGACTTGTTGGCCAAAATATATACTTTCACGCTCTTCGGAGCAATGCGCGCATCGTTACAGTTGAGAATGCAGATCAAGCTCATGATCTTTCCCATCTTACTTTCATTGATAACGTTCCTATCACAGTTCACAAGCACGCTACTCTCAATTCTTGCAGTGTTACTGGTCTTATTGTGTACCATTGTACAGTGAGTTTCTGTCTTGCAATGACGATATTTTAGAGCAATTCGCCCTTCAGGATCTTCCGATTCTCAAAGTGGATACATATGTCCTGCCCGCTCGCGGGGCAGAGACGCTTTCCCAGTAACATCGCCTGCTTAACCTTCGAGTGCCGTGAACACCCGTCCTCCGTTTATATCGCGGGACATCGCCTAGGGGTCCGTAAAGTGGTCCCTACACCCCAGCAGTGTCGAAATTGTTGGCGCTTCGGACATCCTACTATATACTGCAGGTCTGCGGCGTAGTGCCCGGTCTGCGGTTCCACGGATCATGCTGATACATCTTTCAATCTTCACCCCACTTGTCTTGATTGCAATGAAATTTGTCCTCCTTTTTTCCGCCGATATCAGGTGTATCTTAATGAATGTGAAATCCGTTGTCTTAATTAAGGAGAGTGAAAGCCTTACTTATGCTATGGGTGTCTCTTGGCTCCACCTTCAGGGGAATCTTCCTCATGTTCCTTATTCTCAAGTAGCTAGGAGACCTCGAACCTTGGCGATCCCCCCGCCTACCAGCTCCTCTGGTGCCATGTCTCCTGGGTACACCCCCCTCTCTAATTCTTTTGCTGTTATACCCTCTGAAACCCCCACCTCCTTATCTCTTCCTACTTCTGCTTCTTCATCTCGTACACTAGTTTCTCAGACTGCAAGGCCTCACACGCCTGCACCTTCTTCATACCTAAGTTGAACCTGTCTCCTAAGCCCAAGTCATTTTGCTTTCCTCCGGTGCTTACAATTCTCCAACAGTTCTATTTTTCGGCCTCGGTGCCTAGTTCTCACCCTCTTTCTAACTCTCACACGAAGGTGGAGGTTCACCCCCCTCGTGTGGTCCCCTCTTCTCCTGTTCCTCCCTAGACCTTCCCCAGTCGCCTTCCAGTCTCCTTCCTCTTCTGTCCCCGCCGGCACATATCTCCAAGTTCATACTCCCCTCCCTTCTCAGACCTCTTTGGTTCCCTCCATAGTCTCCCCAATCTCTACTTGATCTACCTCCTCTGTCTCTGAAGTCATGGTATCAACATCTTCCTTGTCTGCTGAAACACGTGATGCTATCTCTGACTATATTGTGGAGAGGAAAACCTTGATGTATTCCAGTGTGTCTCCTTATTCCCTTTCTTATTTTTCACAACCCTCACAGCAATTTTTTCCTTCACAGCATTCCGATTCCTCCTTGCTTACATGCTTTCCATTACCTCCCCACATTGACTTCACTAGCCCATAGAGTTTATTGCTTCTCATTGTTGGCATACCTATCTTTGTGAATAATGACTTATTTACAATGGAATATTCGTGGCCTCAGGGGTAATCAGGGAGAGCTCCAGTTGTTATTATTCCAGTTTTCCCCAGTATGTTCGTTCAGCAGTTATCCATCCCGTTTCGGGCTATGTGCTGTGTCATTCTTCTGATCCCTTTCCTGATGAAACTTTTAATGAGAGTGCGCTTCTTGTGCGCGTTGGTATACCGTTTCAACAGATCTTTCTTCGTTCTCAGCTGCATTATACTGCAGCCCGTATTTATTTGAACAGGTGTTATACAGTTTGCTCTCTATATATCTTCCCCTTCCTGTGCATTCTGTATCTCGGATGTTGCGTTCTTGATCTCTTCTCTGCCACCGCCCATCTTGTTAGGTGATTTGTGGAGGGTCCCACTGTGACTCTCGGGGTGATCAGTTGGAGACTCTTCTCACTACTCATCCTCTTCATGTTTTAAATACAGGTGCTCCCACCTATTTTGACTTTTGCACTCAGTCTCTCTCTCGCATCGATCTTTCTATCTGTTCCTCGTCAGTTGCCCTAGATTACACTTGGTCTGTTCTACCGGATTTGCACGACAGCGATCACTTTCCTATTATTCTTACTTCTACTATGTATTTCCGACCGCCTCATAGCCCCCGTTGGCAATGTGGATGATCGAATTGGGACTTATACTTTCATCTTACCGCTTTTCAGACGCACTGCCAGTGCAGTGCGTCTGAAAAGTGCTACGTGGGGTTGTTATCGATATAATCAGACCACAGATCATCTTTTGCAAGCAAGGGCAGTCGCTCGCCGCGTCATACACGACGCTAAACGCACTTGTTGGCAAGACTACATTTCAGCTGTTACCTCGACTTCCCTTATGTGTGCGGTTTGGAAGAAGGTACGGAAGTTGTGTGGCAAGTGCTCTCTAGACCCAGCTCCCGTTATGCGGGTTGCTGGTGTTACTGTTGCTGAACCTCTTGAAGTTGCCATGGAAATCAGGAACTATCTTGTCCGTGTCTCCCAAGGGCTTCACCTCTGTCCCTCGTTTCTCACTTCTAAGCCTGCCAGGGAGCAATCGCCTTTGGATTTCTCTTCTAATGGGATGCAGCCATATAACATACCTTTTACTCTCTTAGAGCTAGTCTACGCTTTTCGTTTGCCGGTCATCGGCAGCTGGGCCCGATGATATTCATATCCGTATGCTAGAGCATCTTCGTTCTACAGCCCTTACAGTCCTTTTGCATCTTTTCAATCTTGTTTGGCTGCAAGGGGTTCTCCCTCAACAATGAAAATCTGTCATTGTACTACCGTTTCGCAAACCAGGCACCTCGGGGCTTGATACCTCTCCCTATCGTCCCATTGCTCTGACCAGTGTAGTCTGCAAGGTGATAGAACGATTCGTGAATAGATGTCTGAGATGGTATTTGGAGACTCACAATAGTCTTTCTCCTCGCCAATATGGCTTTTGCAAGGGCCGCTCTACTTTTGACCCTATGCTCCACTTACATACGTATGAGCGAAATACCTTTGATAATAAACACTCCGACCTAGTAGTCTATTTTGATCTCGAGAAGGCACATGACACCACTTGGAGGTATAACATCTTAGCCCAAGCCCACTCCTTAGGCCTCCGTGGTAATCTACCGACCTTCCTTGCTGCTTATCTGAAAGACATTTTCGTGTCTGTGATGGCGCCTCACTTTCCTCAAACTTTGGAGTCCCACAAGTCTGTGTCCTTAGCACTACCTTTTCCTCTTGGCTATAAATGACCTACCTTCTGTTCTTCCATCACATATTTGGTCATTACTATATGTGGATGACTTCACTATAGCTTACGCAGGCGCTGACTGTCGCCTGGTAGCGGCCTTCCTTCAGGATGCGATTGACCCTGTTTCCCATTGGCCCACTTCTCATGGATTTAAATTTTCTAGTGCAAAAACCCATTTCATTACCTTCACTACACTTCCTCTTGTCCCAGATATTCCATTGTATTTACACAGCTTACGTATCCAGAATGTGATACAGTCAAGTTTCTTGGCCTTCTATTTGATCGCCGGTTGGCATGGAAACCTCACATTTCCTCTTTGAAGGCAGCTTGCCATGGTCGGCTGAATCTTCTGAAAATTCTTGCGCAACGTTCATGGGGAGCAGATCGCTGGACTCTCCTCCGTTTACATTCCACCCTAGTCTTGTCCAAGCTGGAATATGGCGACCAAGTCTATTCTGCGGCTTCTCCTACAACTCTTTCAAGCCTATCGTTCATCCCCTGTTGAAAACCTCTATGCTGAGGCAAATGTTCCTTCCTTAGCCGATCATCGTGATGCTCATTGCCTTCGTTACTTTGTCCACTCTCATAACCTTCGTGTTCCTTCTACTTATAGATTGGTCTCAGACGTTAGTAGAAGCCCGTTATTTGTTCGGCGCCCCTGCTTACTCCGACCATTTTCTCTTCGTCTTCACTCCGGTCTTCTCTCCAGTTGCCTCCCTTCTATGTTCATGTAGCGCCTGCCTTTTTCCTTGGGAGATTCCGATGGTTCATGTCTGTTCTCCCCTACTACCTATGGTTGCTTCTCGCTCTCTTTTTTCTTGATCACTTCCAGTCACATACTCATGCCGTCACTGTTTATACAGATGGTTCTATATCTTCTGACGGTGTTGGGTTCGCGGCGGTGTTCCCTGACGATGTTGTCCGAGGTCATTTGTTAGACTCAGCTAGTATTTTTACCGCCGAGTTGTATACCATCCTCATAGCACTTCTCCGTATTACATATGTCTCCTTCGACGTTTATGATCATTTCAGATTCCCTCAGCGCTTTACAGGCCATTAAACAATTTGATTCCCCTCATGCATTGGTCCTTTATATTCAACTTTGGTTGCGCCATGTGGCTAGCTAAAACAAAGACGTCGGTTTCTGTTGGGTCCCTGGACACGTTGATGTGCATGGCAATGAACAGGCGGATGCTGCTGCACGGTCAGCGGTACGTGATCTTCCTTAAGGGATTATTTTATAGTCATCACTGCCCGTCTTCACGGCCGTTGGCAACAACGGCGGTCGGACATCCACCATAACAAATTGCACTCTATTAAACCGCTTTTAGGTTTGTGGCCATCTTACCACTGTTGCCGTACTCGGGACACTGTGCTCTCCCATCTCTGCATCAGCCATAATTTGAACATCTACCAATACAAACTCACTCAATTACTCCAATATTATGTTCATAGTCTATAAGCCATTAGATTTAAGCTGCCCTAATGCCAAGGCATGTCAGAGGCTCTCCTTGCACCTCAATTTATGATTGTAATGTAAACCTATGTATTGTACTCGCCTTACCCATGGGTATCTCATGGAATGACACCCTATTCCTCTCTGTGAGGTTTGTCGGGTCCCTATTTCGGTTCTTCATTTTCTTGTGGATTGTCGGGTTTACCAGCGAGCTGGCAGGATTTACCTGCACCGACGTCGCTGTCCTACCGGTCATACCTTATCTTCCCTTCTTGTAGACGGCCCTGCCTTTGACTTACGATCACTTTTTGACTTTTTGTCAGCAACTGTTTTACTATAAGAACTTTGACACATAGCCCTTAGCGCCCCTTCCAGCCCTTTTAACCCCTCACCTCTGATCCACCTCTCCACCTAGCTGTTTATAGCCCAGCACTATTTTCTGCCCCGCAGCGCTGCATGACCCTTGTCCGTTTAGCACTTTATTTGATTATAATAATAATAATAATAATAATAATAATAATAATAATAATAATAATAATAATAATAATGCTTCTCATCAGCTTGTATACAAAAATAGTTGGAGCCCCCAACTATTTTTGTGCTATGTAAATATAATGCTCATCGGTGTTAATTACAAACTCTTATTACAAACTGATGATAGTGCTCTCTTGGCATCAGGTAAAGGCCCAAAGAATATAGCTTAAATACTATCCAGAAATAGTCTTCCAGTACAGTGGAACCTCTACTTACAAGTTTAATCCATTCCATGACCTTGCTTGTATCCCAATTTGATCGTATGCCGAGTCAATTTTCCTCATTTAAATTAATTGAAATGCCATTAATCCATTCCAGTGGAATTCTAGGCACGACAAAATACTTCAATATGACGCTGATATCAACTCTACAGCTTATTATTCTATCATAATTCATCTAATATGACATAATAAACAATAATAATAACATAGAAACATGATATATACTCTAGAATAAAGAAAATAGGCCATAATATTGCGAGTGATGGCGCCGGCGGCAGCATCCGCCATTTACTCTCCCACTGACTATAGTATCTTCCTATGCTCTTATTGTTAGAGAAAACAGAGTGTTTGTGAGGCTAACTGCACTAGATCACAGTTTCATAAAACATTGAAACAATGTACGTAATTTATAAATAAGAAATATTTTATAAAAACATAGTATAAAAACATCTGCCAGCAGATGGTGGCAGAGCTTGAGGGTGGTGAAAGATAGGCAGGGCGGCGTATGTTGTCAGTGGCCCTATAAACCTCCAACAACATTATAGGAGTTAGTTTCAATCCGTCCTTTTTCTATTAATCGCTTAACTTACTTGCTACACTCTTAATGCTACACTTTATCGCTGAACTTAACTGCTACAATTGTTTTTTTATTTTTCTGGTACTGCCTGGCCGAGTCCATAACCCCACACTTAGCTTGTGTAACCACAGGTTTGGTCAAGACAGATGTATATACATATAGGTCAAGAAGTGATCTCTGTGGCCAGTGGTGGTGGCCATCTGCCTCACACTATGCTGCTGCCTTCTTCGTTTCTCTAGCTTTTTTTATAGTTTCTAATCGCTTCTTGCTGATCGTACGCGAATACTGTCTCTTCGGGCGAGGCATTGTGTACGAAATTGTACAATACAAGACAAAATTATGCGTCCCAAGGGTCTGCTGCTGTCACTCATAGTGCCACACCTCCACTTCCTTTTGACCCTTGGTCACACTGAGATGGCCGTGGTCCAGCAGCTGTACCTACAGCCACCCAGAGGGTTACCAATTTGTATTTTGAAGCATTTGGCACAAAAATTTGAAAAAAACATTGCGAAAAATGTCTGAAAATGACAACAAATGTACGACTGTTATGGTATGCCTCACAACAATGATGCAATTACCTCATTTATTATAATTACTATAACATTTTAGAGAATTATCTTACAGAGACGAGACATACACCAAAATGTTATAATTATTACTATTATATTGTATTATTATTATTATTATTATTATTATTATTATAATTATTAGTAGTAGTAGTACATACGTATAATAATAATAATAATAATAATAATAATAATTATTATTATTATTATTATTATTATTATTATTATTATATTAATATTAATTTAGGGAACTGGAGTACAGATCCAATTCCCTAGATCAAAAGCCCCTCACCATGTTCATACTACTAATAATAATAATTATTATTATAACAATAATAATAATAATACAATACAGTGGACCCTCGAGCTTCATGATTAATACGCTCCAGAGGGTCTGCCGAAAGGCGAAATTCACGAATGGCGAAACCATTTTCCCCATAAGAAATAATGTAAATCCAAATAATCTGTTTCAGACACCCAAAAAACCCAAAAGTATTAACAAAAAATACTTTTTTTAGAGATTAAATATAGATTTACATACAGAAAACAATGATAAATAAATATAAAGTACTAATGAAATGGATAAATAAACATTTAAATCACTATTACATAACTTTATAGAAGACTCTTGTTGGGAGAGGGAGAGTGCTTGGATGCAGGACAAAATACTTAAATATGATGAGCTAATATCAACTCTACGGCTTATTTATCTATCACAATTCCTCTAATATGACATAATAAACAATATTAATAACATAGAAACATGATATATACTCAAGAATGAATAAAATATGCCATCACGTATGTCACGAGTGGTGGTGGTGTATTGTTGTTGGGTTTATAAGGGCCACTGAGACATAAGCCGTACATACATTAGTGGTAGGGTGGCGGCAGCAAAAACCACCACCACTATTCACACAAACAATGTACGTAATTTATAAATAAGAAATATTTACACATTAATTTATAAATAAGAAATATTTACACATTAATTTATAAATAAGAAATATTTACACATTAATTTATAAATAAGAAATATTTACACATTAATTTATAAATAAGAAATATTTACACATTAATTTATAAATAAGAAATATTTACACTTTATAAATATTTACACTTACCTTGGAGGATGCTGGCAGAGGACAGCGGTGTTGTCAGTGTCCCTATGTACCTCAAACAACATTGAAGTTTCAGTTTTGTGTTGTCCTTTTTCTATTGCTTAACTTTCTTGAATTCTATCGTGTTTCTCACCTTTACCAAAGGGCTGGCACTAGAAGCTTTCTTTGGGCCCATAGTGGCTTATTTAGTAGTTGCAAGCACAAAAAAGAATGGAATATTATGAAATGTATCTTATGAACGCGTGGGGAGATGGTCACTCGCTGATAAACAATGCCAGACTGCCTCTGAATGGTGTGTGAGGCGCCTTTGCGTGCGCGCAGAAGGTGGAGGCCACTCCGGACGCGTTCCGTACCACTGCCAAATCGCAAGGCAAATCACGAAACGCGAAGATATATTTTCATGAAAAAAGTTGCCAAAAGTCGAATTTCACGAAGCGCGAGGCTCACGAAACTTAGGGGTCCACTGTATAATAGTAATAAAAAGTCACTCTGTCTGACTTTTTTTGGGTTATCCTAGGTTCTCTACACATATGCTTCTATGCTTCTATGTATGATAATCCATGTAACTGTATTTGTGTATACCTGAATAAACTTACTAATATGTAATAACAGTAAGGAGAAACTTCAGAAGGCTGCCAGTAGTTGGCACCACGATCAGCAAAAAATTGGTAACCACTACTACTTTTCGCCTGTCTAGACTTAAGTAGTCTATAAGTATTAGGTTAAGTCTGCCCGAAATGCCTTGGCATGATAGTGGCTTTCTTTGCTCCAATCATGTTATGATATGTAAACACACATTTTAACATTTGCAAAGAAATACATATTTTATTTATTTATTTATTTATTTAAGGAACCTCCCTTGAAGGGAAAACTCGCATCATGAAATTTTGCTCGTATCCAGAAACAAAAATTCGACCAAGCGACTGCTCGTATCCTGAAAAAATCGTATGGTGGGGCACTCGTAAACCGAAGTTCCACCGTATATGGTTAATATAACAAGCTGCACTGTACTTAGGTGAAAACAGAAGCACATTGTTTGGCTCAAAACAAAATTCAAATTCAAATGTTTATTTCTCTGTAAAGATTACAAAGTGTGGTTTACATATTATAAAGCAATAATTACAAAGAAGGCTACTAGCATGCCTAACTTGCCTAGGCATTTCGGGCAGATTAATAATAAATATCCTAGAATATCCTTTGATCCATACTTGTCAGGTGAACTAATAATAAACTCTGTACTAAAATAAACAAATGCCTTGTTAATGTTCTTCTATAAACACCTGTTCAGGCAATCAGGACCTTATGTGAGATTCATCTTTGATCCTGGCATAAGCGAACATGCATACCAACATGAATTTCGAAAACTGGAAATTCTTAGTGTCAGACTGAATGAATCGACTGAAACTTAAACATGTATTTCAAACTTCCTAACATTATTATTATTACTATTATTATTATTATTAGTAACATATCGGCCGTCTCCCACCAAGGCAGGGTGGCCCGAAAAAGAAAAACTTTCATCATTCACTCCATCACTGTCTTGCCAGAGGCGTGCTTACAGTGCACTTATAAAACTGCAACATTAACACCCCATTAACACTGCACTTCCCATCTCCAGGACTCAAGTCCGACCTGCCGGTTTCCCTGAATCCCTTCATAAATATTACCTTGCTCACACTTCAATAGCACATCAAGTCCTAAAAATCATTTGTCTCCATTCGCTCCTAACATGCTCACGCATGCTTGCTGGAAGTTCAAGCCTCTCGCACACAAAACCTCCTTTACTCCCTCCCTCCGACCTTTCCTAGGCCGACCCCTACCCCACTTTCTCTCCACTACAGATTTATACACTCTGGAAGTCATTCTATTTCCTTCCATCCTTCCTAACATCTAATATCTAAAATATGTTGCTGAAAATTTTGTTAAGGTTCGGATCCAAAGCACTGATTGTGATAACAAAAAAGCACAATACCGTGACTGGAACAATACTCAAATACCCCATATATAGGAGAAAGGAGCTTATCACGACGTTTCGGTCCGACTTGGACCATTTACAAAGTCACACTTTGTAAGTGGTTCAAGTTGGACCGAAACGTCGTCGTAAGCTCCTCTTTCCTAAATCCGGGTTATTTGTGCACTGATTGTGCTAGAGAAAGTTTTATAGTTCCTACAGTAAGTAGCCAGGCGTCAAACAACTAAGCCGGGTCTTATAAAAAAGTTTAAGAACAGAGCCAGTAAATATCTAATGAATGAAGCTGTAGAAAGAGAGACTAGTGATTTCTTGTATTAGTAAAATGTTCACAGTTGACTTTACTAACGTTCCTTGTACTGCAGGTGCTTCTATCATCCGCATGATGCAACACTTCCTGTCAGAGAACACCTTCAGGAAGGGCGTCACCAACTACCTCAATGCTCTGTAAGTCATAACTTTAACTTATTTAATGTTTAATGACCAGCTTCTATGCATGTCTGTCTCTGGATGTCTCTTCAAAGAAGCCCCTATCGCGTGCCTTCAGCATTCTATGGAGAGGGAGCATGCTGTACTGCCACAAGGGTGGCAGTATAGCAATTGCAAAGAACTACGGACCGATAGCACTAACATCCCATATCATAAAAAAAATTGAGAGGGTTCTAAGAAGCAAGATCGCCAACCACCTAGATACCCATCAACTACACAACCCAGGGCAACATGGGTTTAGAGCAGGTCGCTCCTGCCTGTCCCAGCTACTGGACCGCTATGATAAGGTCATGGATGCTGCTGAGGATAATTTTTTTTTTATTAACAAATCGGCCGTTTCCCAGCAAGGCAGGGTGGCCCGACAAAGAAAAACTTTCATCATCATTCACTCCATCACTGTCTTGCCAGAGGCGTGTTTACACTACAGCTACAAAACTGCAACATTAACACCCCTCCTTCAGAGTGCCGGCACTGTACTTCCCATCTCCAGGAATCAAGTCCGGCCTGCCGGTTTGCCTGAAACCCTTCATAAATGTTACCTTGCCTCCTTAACCCCCTCCCTCCAACCTTTTCTAGGCCGATCCCTACCCTGCCTTCCCTCCACTACAGATTTATACACTCTCGAAGTCATTCTATTTTGCTCCATCCTTTCTGTATGTCCAAACCATCTAAACATCCCCTCCTCATCTCTCTGGATAATAGTTTTGGTAATCCCACACCTCCTCCTAATTTCCAAACTACGGATTCTCTGAATTATATTCACACCACACATTGCCTTCAGACACGACATATCCACTGCCTCCAGCCTTCTCCTTGTTGCAGCATTCACAACCCATGTCTCACACCCATACAAGAGTGTTGGTATAACTATACTCTCATACATTCCCCTCTTTGCTTTCATGGATAAAGTTCTCTGTCTCCACAAGCTCCTCAGTGAACCACTCACCTTTTTCCTCTCGTTAATTCTATGATTCACCTCATCCTTCATATACCCATCTGCTGACACATCCACTCCCAAATATCTGAACACATTCACCTCCTCCATACTCTCTCCCTCCAATCTGATATCCAATCTTCCATTATCTATTTTTTTTGTTATCCTCATCACCTTACTCTTTCCTATATTCACTTTTAATTACCTTTTTTACATACCCTACCAAACTAATCCACCAACCTCTGCAACTCCCACTTCGTGTCAGATTCTTTATCTTTTAACCCCACACCTCCCGCCAACACCCGAGCATTCACCTCTCTCACGACTCCATCTATAAATATATTAAACAACCACGGTGGCATCACACATCCCTGTCTAAGGTCTACTTTTACTGGGAAATAATCTCCCTCTCGCCTACACACTCTAACCTGTGCCTCACTATCCTCGTAAAAACTTTTCACCGCTGTCAATAACCTACCTCCTATTAGATACATTTGCAACATCTGCCACATTGCCCCTCTATCCACCCTATCATATGCCTTTTCCAAATCCATAAATGCCACAAACACCTCTTTACCCTTATCTAAATATTGTTCACCTATATGTTTCACTGCAAACACTTGGACTACACACCCCCTACCGTTCCTAAAACCTCCTTGTTCATCCGCTATCCTGCTCTCTGTCTTACTCCTAATTCTTTCAATAATAACTCTACCATACACTTTACCAGGTATACTCAACAGACTTATTCCCCTATAATTTTTACACTCTCTTTTGTCCCCTTTGCCTCTTCCATACATTTATTAAATAAAAACACTAACCACTCTAAAATTATATCCCCACCTGCCTTTAACATTTCTATCTTTATCCCATCAATCCCAGCTGCTTTAACCCCTATCATTCTCCTCACTGCCTCACGAACTTCCCCCACACTCACAACTGGTTCTTCCTCACTCCTATAAGATGTTATTCCTCCTTGCCCGATACACGAAATCACAGCTTCTCTATCTTCATCAACATTTAATAATTCCTCAAAATATTCCCTCCATCTTCCCGATACCTCTAACTCTCCACTTAATAACTCTCCTCTCCTCTTTTTAACTGACAAATCCATTCTTTTCCTAGGTTTTCTCAACTTGTTAATCTCACTCCAAAACTTTTTCTTATTTTCAACAAAATTTGTTGATAACATCTCACCCACCCTCTCATTTGCTCTCTTTTTACCACTCTCTTAACCTCTCTTTTTCTCTCCATATACTCCTCCCTCCTTGCATCACTTCTACTTTGTAGAAACCTCTCATATGCTAACTTTTTCTCTCTTACTACTCTCTTTACATCATCATTCCACCAATCACTCTTCTTCCCTCCCGCACCCACTTTCCTATAACCACAAACTTCTGCTGAACACTCTAGCACTATATTCTTAAACTTACCCCATACCTCTTCTACCCCACTGATTATACTCTCACTAGCCCATCTGTCCTCCAACAGTTGTTTATATCTTACCCTAACCGCCTCCTCCTTTAGTTTATAAATCTTCACTTCTCTCTTACTTGGTGTTTCCATTCTCCTTGTATCCCATCTACCTTTTACTCTCACTGTAGCTACAACTAAAAAGTGATCTGATATATATGTGGCCCCTCTATAAACATGTACATCCTGAAGTCTACCCAACAGTCTATTTTCTACCAATATGTAGTCCAACAAACTACTGTCATTACGCCCTACATCATATCTTGTATACTTATTTATCCTTTTTTTCTGATAATATGTGTTACCTATAACCAAACCCCTTTCTATACAAAGTTCAATCAAATGCTGTCCATTATCATTTACACCTGGTACCCCAAACTTACCTACCACACCCTCTCTAAACGCTTCTCATACTTTAGCATTTAGGTCCCCTACCACGATTACTCTCTTACTTGGCTCAAACGTTCCTACACACTCGCTTAACATCTCCCAAAATATCTCTCTCTCCTCTACACTCCTCTCTTATCCAGGTGCATACGCACTTATTATGACCCACTTTTCACATCCGACCCTTATTTTAATCCACATAATCCTTGAATTTATACATTTATGTTCCCTCTTCTCTCTCCATAACTGATCCTTCAACATTATTGCTACCCCTTCCTTAGCTCTAACTCTCTCAGATACTCCTGACTTAATCCCATTTATTTCTCCCCACTGAAACTCGCCTACCCCCTTCAGCTTTGTTTCGCTTAGGGCTAAGACATCCAACTTCTTTTCATTCATAACATTAGCAATCATCTCTTCCTTATCATCCGCACTACATCCACGCACATTCAAACATCCCAATTTTATGAAGTTTTTCCTTATCTTGTTTTTAGTAATTTTTACAGGAGAAGGGGTTACTAGCCCTCCTGGCATTTAGTCGCTTCTTACGACACGCATTGCTTAAGGAGGATGAATTCTGTTCCACTTTCCCATGGAGATAAGCAGAAATAAAAAGAACAAGAACTAGGAAGAAAAATATAAGAAAAACCCAAAGGGGTTAGTATATATATGCTTGTACATGCATGTGTAGTGTTACCTAAGTGTAAGTAGAAGTAGCAAGACATACCTGCAACCTTGCATGTTTATGAGACAGAAAAAGACACCAGCAATCCCACCATCACTTGGTAGGACGGTTGTACCTCCCTGGGTGGTTACTGTGTACCAACCTGCTGAGGATAAACAAAATACAAATGTATTATACACAGACTTTGCAAAAGTTTTCGACAAGTGCGACCATGGTGTAATAGCACACAAAATCCGTGATAAAGGAATAACAGGAAAAGTTGGTAGATGGATCTAAAACTTCCTGACAAATAGAACACAGAGTAATAGTAAACAGAGTAAAGTTCCAGGCAGCTACAGTGAAAAGCTCTGTTCCACAAGGCACAGAACTCGCTCCCATTCTATTCCTCATCCTCATTTCTGACATAGACAGAGATGTAAGCCATAGCTCCGTGTCTTCCTTTGCGGATGACACCTGGATTGTCATGGCAGTGACCTCTATCGAAGACACCGCAAGACTCCAAGCGGACATCAACCAAAACTTCAAATGGGCCACTCAAAACAATATGAAGTTCATTGAGGAGAAATTTCAACTACTCAGATATGGAAAACATGAGGAAATTAAAAATGTATCAGGGTATACGACAAATTCTAACCATACAATAGAGCGAAAAACAAATGTGAAGGACCTGGGAGTGATAATGTCAGAGGATCTCGCCTTCAAAGACCACAACAATGTATCTACCTCATATGCTAGGAAAATGATAGGATGGATAATGAGAACCTTCAAAACTAGGGACGCCAAGCCCATGATGTTTCTCTTCAAATCGCTTGTTCTCTCTATGCTGGAATACTGCTGTACACTAATGACCCCCTTCAAGGCTGGAGACATTGCAGACCTGGAGAGCGTACAAAGAACTTTCACGGCACACATAAGTACGATAAGGCATCTAAATTCCTCGGAACGGTTGAAGGTCCTTGATCTGTATTCCCTGGAACGCAGGAGAGAGAGATACATGATAATATACACTTGGAAGGTCCTGTAGGGATTGGTCCCAAACCTGCACACAAAAATCACTCCCTAAGAAAGCTATATATATATATATATATAATATATATATATATATATATATATATATATATATATATATATATATATATATATATATATATATATTATTTACCAAACTGCGGCGGGCCAGATTCGACCCACGAACATTGTACCGCCTCCAGAGACAACACAATGTACGCATCACCTTACCACTGAGCTAGCGATCCTTCAAAGATAACGCATGCAGCAGAGCTACATGTTTTTCTCGTGATCCGATGACACTCGTGGCAGTGGTAACATAAGAACATAAGAACATAAGAAAGGAGGAACACTGCAGCAGGCCTGTTGGCCCATACTAGGCAGGTCCTTCACAATCCATCCCACTAACAGAATAATTGCCCAACCTAATTTTCAATTCTACCCAAGAAATAAGGTTTGAAGATTCTATTAACTCAAGTGCGAGTCGAACTCAAATCCAACCCCTCTCACTCATGAATTTATCCAACCTAAATTTGAAACTACCCAAGGTCCTAGCTTCAATAACCCTACT
>WNWK01016375.1:0-45096 GCA_009830355.1 Cherax destructor | reverse complement strand
CAAAGATGGGGGGTCAAGGAGAAGATTAGTTATGTACAAATTTTGTTTTGGCATGTTAATGGGTAGAAATTGGTCATTGATACTTAAATTATTACACTCATGGGGGAACAAACAGCATCTGGGAGAATGGAAGGTCATGGGGGTCATAACATCTGGGAGAATGGGAGGCAAAAAGTTCAATCCAAGGAAGTTCAGGTTCACTTTCTTAGCTCAAGGAACCTTCCTTGAAGATTAGGAGAAAGCATGGAGTTACTAAAAGTGTTATTAAAGAGGGCTGAGGAGGGACTCTTGAGGTGGTTCAGAAATTTAGAGGGGCTGAAGCAAACTAGGATGACTTGAGGGCATATAAATCTGTAGTGAAGAGACTGGGTAGAGGTTGTCCTAGGAAAGGTTGGAGGATTGGTAAAGGTGGTTTGTGTGCAAAGAAGGGCTGGACACCAGCAAGCATGTGTAGTATGAGATAGGAGGAGCAAGTGGTTTCATGACAATGTGCCTCTTGATGTGTGAGCAAGGTAACATTTATAAAGGAACAGGCCAGTTAGCTGGACTCGAGTCCTGGAGGTGGGAAGTACAGTTCCTGCACTCTGAAGGAGGGAGGATAATTTTGCAGTTTTGAACTGTAGTATTGGCACGCCTCTGGCAAGAAGGATGGCGTAAGATATGATGAGATGATGATGATGATGAAAGTGTTTCTTCTTTTTCGGTCACTCCTGCCTCAGTGGGAAATGACCGATGAGTTAAAAAACTAATGCAGATGCTGCACCTGAGGGAGACCATAAAACAATAAAAATCATACAAAACATACAGCAACCATCCAGGAGGTACTACCATCCTGCCAGGTGACTGTAGAAACAAAACCCGAAACTGTTTTACATGATGGTAGGATTGCTGGTGTCATTTTTCTGTCTCATAAACATGAAGATTTCAGGTACGCTCTCACTATTTACTTACACTTAGGTCACACCTCCAAACATGTCCCCCCACGTTCTGTGTTATGTATACACACCTCATCTGAGTTTTCTTTGATTTTATCCCTCATCTTTTTAATTTTTAACAGTAGTTCTTGTTCTTATTGCTTTTCCTTTCTATCCATGGGGAAGGGAATAAGAATCTTTCCTCCGTAAGCCATGCGTGTTGAAAAAAGTCAACTAAAATGCCGGGAACAATAGGCTAGTAACCCCTTTTCCTGTATAGCTTACAAAAAAGAAAAGAAGAAACCGTCAAAGTGGGATGTTTGAATGTGCATGGATGTTGTGCAAATGATAAGAAAGAGATGATTGTAGATGTTATGAATGAAAAGAAGCTGGATGTCCTGGCTTTAAGTGAGACAAAGCTGAAGGGGGTAGGAGAGTTTCAGTGGGGAGAAATAAATGGGATTAGGTCAGGGTTTCAAATAGAGTTAGAGCTAAAGAAGGAGTGGTAATAATGTTGAATAATCAGTTATGGCATAAAGAAGGAACATAAATGTATAAATTCAAAGATTATGTGAAGTAAAATAAAGGTTGTATGTGAAAAGTGGGTTATAGTAAGTGTTTATGCACCTGGAGAAGAGAGAAGTGTGAGGAGAGAGAAAGATTTTGGGAAATGTTGAGTAGTGTGTGGGGAGTTTTGAACCAAGTGAGAGAGTAATTGTGGTTGGGGATCTTAATGCTAAAGTGGGTAAAAATGTTGTGGAGGGGTAGTAGGTAAATTTGGGGTGCAGGGTAAATGTAAATGGGGAACCATTAATTGAGCTATGTGTAGAAAGAGATTTGGTAAAGTAATACGTGCATAGAAATGATGTAAAATAGACTAGTCTTTTAGACCCCCAAAATTACACTTACAAAAGCATTTATTTAAAAATTTAAACTTACATAAAATGGTAATGTTTAAAGGACCATCAAATTCTTTGGTGGTAAACCCCTGTATACGTACAAAGGGATGATATAGCACGTAAGGAAAGTAGTTTATTGGATTATGTATTGATGGATAAAAGGTTGATGGGTAGGCTTCAGGATGTACATGTTTATAGAGGGGCAAATAGATATATCAGATCATTATTTGGTTGTAGCTACAGTTAGAGTAAAAGGTAGATGGGACAAAAGAAAATGGCAACAGCAAGTAAGAGAGAGGTAAAAGTGTATAAACTAAGGAAGGAGGAAGTTAGGGTGAGATATAAGCAACTATTGGCAGAAAGGTGGGTAGTGCAATATGAGTAGGAGGGGTTGAAGAGAGTTGGGATAGTTTTAAAATGCAGATTAGAATGTGGGGCAGAAGTTTGTGGCTATAGGAGGGTGGGGCAGGAGGAAAGAGGAGGGAGTGGTGGAATGAAGAAGTAAAGGTGTGATAAAAGAGAAAAAGGTAGCTTTTTGAGAGGTTTTACAAAACAGAAGTATTAATAGAAAGCAGATATATGGAGAGTAAAGAAAGGTAGAGAGTGCAAAAAAAGAGCTGGATGAAAAGAATGGGAGAGGCTCTGTCAAGAAATTTTGCTGAAAACAAGAAAAAAATTTGGAGTTAGATAAACAAGGTAAGAAAGCCTAGGAACAAATGGATTTGTCAGTTAAAACAGAGTAGGAAAGTTAGTAGATGGGGGGCTGGAGGTATTGGGTAGATGGCGGGAATATTTTGAGGGAACTTTAAATTCGCTGAAAAAAGATAGGCGGTAATTTCATGTACTGGCCAGGGAGGTACAACATCGTTTAGGGGTGAAGAAGAGCAGGAGTGAGTGTGGGGGAGGTGCGGAGGCATTAGTAGAATGAAAGGGGGGAAAGCAGCTGAACTGATGGGATCATGACAGAAATGTTAAAAGCAGGGGGATATAGTGCTGGAGTGGTTGGTATTTTTGTTTAATAAATATATGAAAGAGGGAAGGTACCTAGGGATTGGCAGAGAGCATGTATAGTTCCTTTATATAAAGGGAAGGGGGATAAAAGAGAGTGTAAAAATTATAGGGGAATAAGTTTACTGAGTATACCAGGTAAAGTGTATGGCAGGGTTATTATTGAAAGAATTAGAGGTAAGACAGAGAGTAGGATTGCAGATGAGCAAGGAGGCTTTAGAGTGGGTAGGGGATGTGTAGATCAAGTGTTTACAGTGAAGCATATATGTGAACAGTATTTAGATAAAGGTAGAGAAGTTTTTATTGCATTTATGGATTTAGAAAAGGCATATGATAGAGTGGATAGGGGAGCAATGTGGCAAATGTTGCAAGTGTATGGAATAGGTAGTAAGTTACTGAAGGCTGTAAAGAGTTTTTATGAGGATAGTGAGGCTCAGGTTAGGTGTGTAGGAGAGAGGAGATTACTTCCTGGTAAAAGTAGGTCTTAGACAGGGATGTGTAATTTCACCATGGTTGTTTAATATATTTATAGATGGGGTTGTAAAAGAAGTAAATGCTAGGGTGTTGGGAGAGGGATGGGATTTAATTATGGAGAATTAAATGCAAAATGGGAGTTGACACAGTTATTTTTTGCTGATGATACTGTACTTATGGGAGATTCTAAAGAAAAGTTGCAAAGGTTAGTGGACGAGTTTGGGAAAGTGTGTAAAGGTAGAAAATTAAAAGTGAACATAGATAAGAGTAAGGTGATGAGGGTATCAAACAATTTAAATAAAGAAAAATTGGATATCACATTGGAGAGAGGGATTATGGAAGAAGTAAATGTTTTCAGATATTTGGGAGTTGACGTGTCAGCGGATGGGTTTATGAAGGATGAGGTTAACCATAGAATTGATGAAGGAAAAGGTGAGTGGTGCATTGAGGTATCTGTGGAGACAAAAACGTTATCCATCAAGGCAAAGAAGGGAATGTATGAAAGTATAGTGGTACCAACACTCTTATATGGGTGTGAAGCATGGGTTGCAAATGCTGCAGCGAGGAGGAGGCTGGAGCCAGTGGAGATGTCCTGTCTAAGGGCAATGTGTGGTGTAAATATTATGCAGAAAATTCGGAATGTGGAAATTAGGAGAAGGTGTGGAGTTACTAAAAGTATTTGTCAGAGGGCTGAAGAGGGGTTGTTGAGGTGGTTTGGTCATTTAGAGAGAATGGATCAAAGTAGAATGACTTGGAGAGCGTATAAATCTGTAGGGGAAGGAAGGCGGGTAGGGGTCGTCCTAGAAAAGGTTGGAGGGAAGGGGTAAAGGAGGTTTTGTGGGCGAGGGGCTTGGACTTCCAGCAAGCATGTGTGAGCGTGTTAGATAGGAGTGAATGGAGATGAATGGTTTTGGGACATGACGATCTGTTGGAGTGTGAGCAGGGTAACATTTTGTGAAGGGATTCAGGGAAACCAGTTAATTGATTTAGTTGGACTTGAGTCCTGGGAAAAGGGAAGTACAATGCCTGCACTTTAAAGGAGGGGTCTGGGATAGTGACAGCTGGGAGGGACTATTCTCAGCTGTCGTATCTGAGCTCCTCTGCAAAGACAGTGATTATGTATGAGTGTGGTGAAAGTGTTGAATGATGATGAAAGTATTTTCTTTTTGGGGATTTTCTTTCTTTTTGGGTCACCCTGCCTCGGTGGGAGACAGCCGACCTGTTGAAAAAAAAAGAAAAATTAGAAGATTTTCTAAAAGTTCACCCAGATCCCTATAAGCATCCTAGTACAGTAATTATAAAAGCCACTATGAAAATATAAAAGCCTACTCAGGAGGAAAATAGTTACAATGTGTTCCACATTATGCTTCATGCTACAAATTACATAGAGGCAGCATAAACTGCAAAAATGTGACTGTGGGTGAAATGTGTATGCTCAATCTTCCACATATATCATCTTGTGAAGATTCCAGGTGAAAATATCAACACTTATGTCCTGACGAACCCTGTATAACTTGCTGATCTGTAGGGCCCGCCACTTTTCAAGGACATAGCTATGTACTGTACTAGTAATCAGGAGGGCCTGATAACTACAGAACCAAAAGGATGCATTCCCTCAAATGTCTGCTCAACCATAGTCAGTTATGATCTGCTGACTGATTTAGTAGGGTTAGTACTGAACCTGTAGTTTACTTCTACCACTCCCTCATAGGTGTGTTGGTCACTAATGGGCTGCAGCTCAGGAGGAAGGACTAACTTCCTACTGAAATAGGGGTGTCTTGTATATGGCTGTCCACACACAGCAGTCTACTTAGTTATGACTACCCCTGGTATAGGAAACCTTATCATCTAAGCTTACAATTCCTCATCACAAAAAAGGCAGCACCCTAAAGAGTCAAGCCTTTACAGATAAAGGATTATTTACATTTTATTTTTTTAACACATCGATCGTTTCCCACCAAGGCAGAGTGACCCAAAAAGAAAGAAAAAAAAATGTCATCATCATTCAACACTTTCACCATCACTCATACATAATCCCTGTCTTTGCAGAGGCACTCGGATACGACAGCTTAGACGTCCCTCCAAACTGCCAATATCCCAAACCCCTCCTTTAACCCTTTCAGGGTCCGTGCCGTAGTTCTACGGCTTTGAGTTGAGGGTCCAAACAGTAGTTCTACGCCATGAGCTCAGCTCACTCAGATAAGCTGTGAGCGGTAAATTTGGGCCTAGATATGAGAGAAAACATCTATGTGGTAAGTAAGCACCACATAAAACAAATCCTGCAGCACACAGTGCATAATGAGAGAAAAAAAAACAGACCATAATTTTTTATTAAAACATCGAATTTGCAGTGTTTTTTCGTATACATTTTATAGTTGTATTTGCTATTTTTTGGTCTCTTTTGATAGAATGGAAGATATATTACAGAAATAGAGATGATTTTGATTGGTTTTAGTACAGGAAATGGCTTGAAACTGAGCTCAAAGTAGTGGAAATGTTAAATTTTTGCCGATGTTCAAGAGTAAACAAATGACCTCACAAGTCTAATACGCACCAGCTGGTGGGTCTAATATACGTTCACAAATGTGGTGATATTATTTGTACAATTATTACAATATTGCATAACAGTAAATCTTCCATTTTTTGGTTTAAATAAAAATTAATTGTGAATAAAAAATCAAAATGGAATTCATTTTTAAAGACTGAAAACGTAACTAATGAACAGAGGAAATGTTAGTTTAGTGCCAGGAATGCCTGCATTGTTTATTCTGCACCCTATTCCTCTTTAAGGGGGGCTCCTTGACGAGGTAAAGAGGCTATCGGTCTGAGGAATTGGACCTTTTGGTCTTCCTCAGACCAAACCTAATTACCCCCCAATCCCCCCTTCCGTATCCCATCTCCTCCATCCTCCCTTTTTCCCTTTCCTCCTCTTCCTCCTCATCCTTCCCTTAGTTCCTTCCCAGTTTTACCCTGGGAGCTTCTCTCCTCAGGCATTCTAGTTCCTAGGTAGGGGGAAGGGTATCGTGGTCCATCCCATTCCGTTGAGGTCCTTGGCGGTGGTGTAGTTTGCCATGGAATCTGGATCGCCTGGGGATGTCCCGATCCCTCTCCGGTCACCCGGGGGGTGGCCTTTGGTATCTTTCGGGCGACGGGTGTATCTCTGGAGGCCACCTTTCGGATTCCGGGGGTGGTGACCGAAGGCGGTATGCTTTGTGGTGGATATCCGGCCGCCCTCTCTTTTGTCCGCCGAGATGGCTCAGTGGATGTGAGGTTGCTATCCCGGATTGCTGGTTTACTGGCATGAAGGGTAGGGTATGGCACGGGTTCCATGCAGCATCTGCACTACTTGCGGTGTTGAGGTCCTCTTGGGCGCGGAGGGGGATTTACGCTCCCTTTCATTCCTCATAGGAGCTATTCCTCCACGTTCCCCCCTTTTTTTATTCTTTTTTTTATTTTTATTTTATTTTCTTTCTTTTTTTTCATAAAAATAAAAAGAAAGAAGTAACCTAACCATGGCTGACCCAATCCATGAACCCACTACCCCCGGGCCCCTTCCTGATACCGCACCCAGTACTGACCCTGCCTCGTTAACGGACAACACTTTGGACACCTCTCATGCCTCTGTACCTCTTGCTGGTGCTGGTTCGTCACCTGCTTCAGGTACCGAGGTTCTGACCCCTTTTGACATATCTGACCTTCGCTCTTCTCTGACCTTGATTCCGGCTTCTCCCTCGACGGTGCGGCAATTTTCGAATCGCTCGCCCGTCTCCCATCGGACCACCCCCGGTCCCACACCCAAACGACCAAGACCCACACATGACGATTCGACACTTCCTTCTCGTTCATCTCAGAAACGACCAGCTTGTCACGCACTCCAGTTAAGCTCTGTTTCAAACTACTCAATGGACAAAGTTTTTTACTCTGCGACCGACTTCTCCTAATACCTATCTTTCAGACCATAGTATTGGTGAGGCTCTACTACGCCATGTTGGTAAAGACATCTCATTTCACGCTCTCAAGAGCGGCACTCACATCATCATGGTCCAGAATGCTGGCCAAGCTCGCGATCTTTCTCTTCTAACAACCATAGATACTGCTCCTGTTACTACTGACAAGCACCATTCCCTCAATTCTTGTTGTGGTTCTGTCATTTTGCCCCACACCATTGTCCAACGGAATTTCCAGACATGTGGTGATGACATTTTAGAGCAGCTTGAGCTCCAAGAACTCCCTATCCTTAAAGTTGACACTTTTGTCATCCCTGCCAACAAGCGAAGACATTATCCTTGCAATATAGCTCGTTTAACATTTGACTGCCGTGAACTACCACCTTCGGTTTACATTGCAGGTCAACGTTTACAAGTTCGAAAGGTGACCCCTACACCACAACAGTGTAGAAACTGCTGGCGTTTTGGTCATCCAGCGAAATATTGCAGGTCCATGGCCGAATGCCCAGTCTGTGGTGCTGACGACCATGCCAGTTCTTCTTGTACTTTACCTCCCTCTTGCCTTAACTGTCATGAGGCACATCCGTCGTATTCTCGCCGTTGTCAGGTTTACCTGAATGAGCGGGAAATCCGTTGTCTCAAAGAGGCAGAAGGCTTCTCATATGCTATGGCCATCTCTCATCTACGCCTTCAAGGGAGACTTCCCCGCATTTCCTATTCTCGAATTGCTAAACGTCGCCCCGCTTCTGGGGTCCCAACTTCCACGGCTTCCTCTGTGGTCGCCTCATCCTCAATCACCCCTGTCTCGAATCCTTTTGATATTCTTGGCTCCGAGGTCCCTACCTCGGCTTCCCATCTGTCCACACTCCTTCCTCTACTCACTCGCACAATTCTGAGTCTACACGTCCTCGTCCTTCACCTAAACCTCAGCGCCCCCCTTCTCATAAGCCCGGCAAAAAATCCCTACTGCCAGGTTCTTCGCCTCCGACTAGTTCTGTAACGTGTGTGGAGGTTCATCCTCCCCCTCATACACTACCTTCTTTCCCTGTCCCCTCCCAAACCCCTACTACAGTTTCTTCTTCTATCTCCTCGTCCTCTACTTTAGTACATACTATAGACTCCCCGATAGTTGCTCACTCTTCTTCCATTTCTAATGTAGTCCCACATTCTGCATCGTTGACTTCCGAAACACTGGAAGCTATTGCAGAATATATTACAGAGACTGGATCGATGATGGACACTACTCCACCTGAGGTTCCTCATCTCTCTTCTTCGTCTCAACCACCCCTTCCCTCACAACGTCCTTCTCCTCCTCTGATTACAGGTCTTCCTCTGCCTCCACACGTGGACTTTTCTAACCCTAGTCCATAGATTTCTCTCACTTCTACTTATATCATTCTCTCCATAAATCATGGCTTATTTGCAGTGGAATATCCGAGGCCTCAGGGGTAACCGGGGTGAACTTCAGGTGTTGCTCTCCCAGTTTTTTCCTGTTGGGGTCTGTTTGCAAGAACCCAAATTACAATCCACTGTTATCAGGGCCTTTTCAGGCTATGATTTGTTATATTCATCGGATCCTTTTTCCGATGGAACCTTTAACGAAAGTGCTCTTCTTATACGCACTGGTGTTCCATACCGTCAGCTCTATGTTCCTTCTTCCTTACATTACACCGCAGCCCGTATCCACTTGAATAAGTGGTATACACTCTGTTCTTTATATCTCTCCCCTTCGCGGGCATTGTCTATCCCAGATGTTGATTTTCTGGTTTCTTCCTTACCGCCACCCCTTTTATTACTTGGTGATTTTAACGCACACCATTTTCTCTGGGGAGGGTCGCACTGTGACTCCCGTGGCATTCAGTTGGAGGCATTTCTTGCTTCTCTTCCCCTCCATGTTTTAAATACGGGTACTCCTACTCATTTTGATCCTCGAACTCATTCTTTCTCCTGTATCGATCTCTCCATCTGCTCTTCCTCAACAGTCCTTGACTTCACCTGGTCTGTCCTCCGGGACATACATGACAGCGATCATTTCCCAATCATCCTTAAGTCCCCTCTGTTTTCTCCACCTCCTCATTGCCCACGCTGGCAATTTGACCGGGCGAAATGGGACCTTTACGCACATCTTACTGCCTTTCATGAGGTTCCTACCTCGTCCTCCATTGATGAGGTTTTACATCTCTTTTCGTCCTCCATCTTCACAGCGGCATCACATTCTATTCCCCAAACCTAGGGCAATTATTATTATTATTATTATAATCAAATAGAAGCGCTAAACCACAGGGGTTATACAGCGCTGCAGGTTATTGTAGGATGCAGGGAGAGTGGGTTGTAAGAGGGAGATGGACGATTAGTAGGGTATGGAGTGCAAGATGACGGTGGATTGTGCAGGGGAGGAGGGTAGCAAGAGATCGAGGTAGAAGGGACTGAGGGAGGTGCTAGAGGTATAATCTTCAGAGTTTGTGTAGTAAGTCAGTTTCTGTCAAAAAGTCAATGAGAGAGTCAGGATTAAAGGAGGGGCCATCTGCAAGAAGGGAAGGTAAAGAAAGGGCCGCAGAGCGAAGACGTCGTTGGAGGTAAATTCTGCGTGCTCGTTGATAGAGGGGCAGTCCAACAGGATATGTCGAACAGACACTGGAACCTGACAATGCTCACAGAGAGGGCAGGGAGCCTCTCCATGAGATACCCGTGAGTAAGACGAGTGTGGCCGATGCGAAGACGGGAGAGTGTAGTCTCCCAACCTCGACATTGGTGACAAGAAGAAGGCCAGAAACCTATAACCGGTTTAATAGAATGAAGTTTGTTATTCAGCAGGTCAGACCAGCGTTGTTGCCAACGGGTGCGAAGGTGGGTAGCAATGACCGCAAAATAGTCCGTGAAAGGAACACCTCTATATGAAACTGGAAGGTCATGTACTGCTGACCGCGCAGCAGTGTCTGCCTGTTCATTGCCCTGTACGTCAACATGACCAGGGACCCAACAAAAGACAATATCTTTATGCTTGCTAAAGATACGGCGTAACCAAAGGTGGATACGAAGAACTAGGGGTGAGGTGTATCAATTTTACGGATAGCCTGTAAAGCACTAAGGGAGTCTGAAACGACCACAAATGGTGATACAGGCATAGATGCAATACGGATAAGTGCCACAAGAATGGCATACAATTCAGCCGTAAATATGCTAGCCGAGGGTAACAGATGCCCTCGTACGACGCTGTCCGGAAACACTGCTGCGAATCCGACGCCGTCAGATGACTTTGAACCATCGGTGTATACTGCGATGGCATGGGAATGAGAACGGAAATGGTCTAGAAAGAAAGAGCGAGAAGCCACCGTAGGCAGTTGGGCTTTGCGCAAGGTAGAGGAATAGAACAGACACGGACAGCAGGAACTTCCCAAGGGGTAGAGGAAAGGGTGAAGCCACATGAACATATAAAGGCGGAAGCTGAAGGGAAGACAAGAGTGAATGCAGACGAAGAGAAAAGGGACGAAGTAAACGGGCGACGAACAAATAACGAGCGTCTACTAACATCTGTGACAATCCTATACATGGAAGGATTGCGGAGGTCATGAGAGCGAACATAATAGCGAATGCAATGTGCATCACGACGATCGGACAAGGATGGAATGTTCGCTTCTACATAGAGGCTCTCAACCGGGGAAGAACGAAAAGCACCAAGGCATAAGCGTAATCCCTGGTGATGGATGGGATTAAGGCTGGAAAGAGTGGCAGGAGAGGCTGCCGAATATATCTGGTCACCATAATCGAGTTTCGATAGAATTAGGGCTGAATGTAGGCGAAGGAGAGTTCTACGATCAGCTCCCCATGAAAGATGTGCGAGGGTTTTAAGGAGGTTCAGCCGGCTATGGCAAGTCGCCTTCAGAGAGGTAATGTGAGGTTTCCAGGACAATCTGCGGTCAAACAGGAGGCCGAGAAACCTGACTGTATCATGTTCTGGGATACGTGAGCCGTATAGGTACAATGGATGATCAGAGACCACTGAACGTCTAGTGAACGTAATTTGATGAGTTTTGCCACTAGAAAACTTAAACCCGTGAGTGGTGGCCCAATCAGAAACCCGGGTTGATGGCATGCTGGAGGAAACTGCAATGAGGTGACAGTCAGCACCTGCACAAGCTATAGCAAAGTCATCCACATAGAGCGATGACCAAATATTGGATGGGAGAACAGATGCCAGATTATTTATAGCAAGCAGAAAAAGTGTTGTGCTCAGAACACATCCCTGGGGGACACCTTCAGCTTGGACAAATTCGGGAGAGTTCATTACGAACCCGGACCCGGAAATGTCTGTCATTTAAAGAAAGCCTTAAGAAAGAATGGTAAGTTGCCTCGGAGGCCTAAGGAGTGGGCCTGGGCCAAGATATTATATCTCCAAGTTGTATCATAAGCCTTCTCAAGGTCGAAAAAGATAGCGATAACCGAATGGTTATTCGCAAAGGCATTACGAATATACGTATCCAAGCGCAGCAAGGGGTCAATGGCAGAACGGCCCTTACGGAAACCATACTGACTAGGGGAGACTATTGTGAGTCTCTAAATACACATCAAACGTCTATTAACTAGACGTTCCATTACCTTGCAAACTGCACTGGTAAGAGCGATGGGACGGTAGTGAGAGGGATCACGTCCCGTAGCACCTGGTTTTCGAAAAGGGAGAACAATAGCAGACTTCCACAGCTGGGGAATAACTCCTTGCGACCATATAAGATTAAAGAGTCGTAAGAGGACAGTAAGAGCAGACTGATGTAAATGCTGTAGCATACGAATATGTATGCCGTCTGGCCCAGCTGCCGATGATCGGCAAGCAGAGAGTGTTGCCTCCAGTTCTTGAAGGGTAAAAGGCACATTATAGGATTCTTCTCTAAGAGAAGAAAAATCTAAGGGCTTTAACTCGCTGGCAGACTTAGAAGAAAGGAACGGGGGGCATAGATGGAGCCCCTGAGAAATGCGGACGAGATGGTTACCAATTTCAGTGGCAACGGCAAGAGGGTGTGCTATATCGACACCAGCAACCTGAAGAACAGGAGCCGGGTCGGGGAGAATTTACCACTTAATTTCCGCACTTTCTTCCAGACTGCACTCATCGAGGAAGCCGAAGTGACAGTAGAAACGTAATCTCGCCAGCAAGTGCGTTTAGCATCACGTATGACACGACGAGCAATAGCTCTCTTCTGCTTGAAATCAAGGAGTCTCTCTGTGGTTCTGTTATATCGATACCTGCCCCATGCAGCACGTTTCAAACGCACTGCCCGAGCACAAGCAGGAGACCACCAAGGCACGCACTTCTGAGGATGCTTGCCCGAGGTTTGGGGAATAGAATGTGAAGCCGCTGTGAAGATGGAGGACGAAAAGAGATGTAAAACCTCATCAATGGAGGACGAGATAGGAACCTCATGAAAGGCAGTAAGATGTGCGTAAAGGTCCCATTTCGCCCGGTCAAATTGCCAGCGTGGGCAATGAGGAGGTGGAGAAAACAGAGGGGACTTAAGGATGATTGGGAAATGATCGCTGTCATGTAAGTCCGGGAGGACAGACCAGGTGAAGTCAAGGACAGTAGATGAAGAGCAGATGGAAAGATCGATGCAGGAGAAAGAATGAGTTCGGGATCAAAATGGGTAGGAGTACCCGTATTTAAAACATGGAGGGAAGAGAAGCAAGAAATGCCTCCAACTGAATGCCACGGGAGTCACAGTGCGATCCTCCCCAGAGAAAATGGTGTGCGTTAAAATCGCCGAGTAATAGAAGGGTGGCGGTAAGGAAGAAACCAGAAAATCAACATCTGGGATAGACATTGCCCGCGAAGGGGAGAGATATAAAGAACAGAGTGTATACCACTTATTCAAGTGGATACGGGCTGCGGTGTAATGTAAGGAAGAAGGAACATAGAGCTGACGGTATGGAACACCAGTGCGTATAAGAAGAGCACTTTCGTTAAAGGTTCCATCGGAAATAGGATCCGATGAATATAACAAATCATAGCCTGAAAAGGGCCTGATAACAGTGGATTGTAATTTGGGTTCTTGCAAACAGACCCCAACAGGGGAAAACTGAGAGAGCAACACCTGAAGCTCACCCGGTTACCCCTGAGGCCTCGGATATTCCACTGTAAATAAGCCATGATTTATGGAGAGAAAGATATAAGTGGAAGTGAGAGGAATCTATGGACTAGGGTTAGAAAAGTCCACGTGTGGAGGCAGCGGAAGACCTGTAATCAGAGAGGAGGAGGACGTTGTGAAGGAAGGGGGTTGAGACGAAGAAGAGAGATGAGGAACCTCAGGTGGAGTAGTGTCCATCATCTGTCCAGTCTCTGTAATATATTCTGCAATAGCTTCCAGTGTTTGGAAGTCAAAGATGCAGAATGTGGGACTACATTAGAAATGGAAGAAGAGTGAGCAACGATCGGGGAGTCTATAGACTGCACTAAAGTAGAGGTGAGGAGATAGAAGAGGAAACTGTCGAAGGGGCTTGGGAGGGACAGGGGATGAAGGTAGTGTATGAGGAGGAGGATGAACCTCCACACACGTTATAGAACTAGTCAGAGGCGAAGGACCTGGCAGTAGGGATTTTTGCCGGGCTTATGAGAAGGAGGGGGCGCTGAGGTTTAGGTGAAGAACGAGCTGTAGACTCAGGATTGTGCGAGTGAGTAGAGGAAGGAGTGTGGACAGTATGGGAAGCCGAGGTAGGGACCTCGGAGCCAAGAATATCAAAAGGATTCGAGACAGGGGTGATTGCGGATGAGGCAACCACAGAGGAAGCCGTGGAAGTTGGGACCCCAGAAGCGGGGCGACGTTTAGCAATGCGAGAATAAGAAATACGGGAAGTTTCCCTTGAAGGCGAAGATGAGAGACAGCCATAGCATAGGAGAAGCCTTCCGCCTCTTTGAGACAACGGATTTCCCGCTCATTCAGGTAAACCTGACAAGGCGAGAATATGAAGGATGTGCCTCATGACAGTTAAGGCAAGAGGGAGGTAGAGTACAAGAAGAACTGGCATGGTCGTCAGCACCACAGACTGGGCATTCGGCCATGGACCTGCAATATTTTGCTGGATGACCAAAACGCCAGCAGTTTCTACACTGCTGCGGTGTAGGGGTCACCTTTCGAACTTGTAAACGTTGACCTGCAATGTAGACCGAAGGTGGCAGTTCTCGGCAGTCAAACGTTAAACGAGCTATATTGCAAGGATAACGTCTTCGCTTATTGGCTGGGAGGACAAAAGTGTCAACTTTAAGGATAGGGAGTTCTTGGAGCTCAAGCTGCTCGAAAATGTCATCACCACATGTCTGGAAATTCCGTTGGACAATGGTGTGGGGCAAAATGACAGAACCACAACAAGAATTGAGGGAATGGTGCTTGTCAATAGTAACAGGTGTATTGTCAATGGTCGTAAGAAGAGAAAGATCACGAGCTTGGCCAGCATTCTGGACCGTGATGATGCGAGTGCCGCTCTTGAGAGCGTGAAATGAGATGTTTTGACCAACATGGCGTAGTAGAGCCTTACCAATACTATGGTCTGAAAGATAGGTATTAGGAGAAGTTGGACGAAGAGTAAAAACTTTGTCCATTGAGTAGTTTGAAACAGAGAGTTTAAGGGAGTGAGTGACGAGCTGGTCGTTTCTGCGATGAACGAGAGGGAGTGTCGAATCGTCATGTGTAGGTCTTGGTCGTTTTTGTGTGGGACCGGGGTGGTCCGATGGGAGACGGGCGAGCGACTGAAAATTGCCGCACCGTCGAGGGAGAAGCCGGAATCAAGGTCAGAGAAGAGCGAAGGTCAGACGTATCGAAAGGGCCAGTCGGGACCCTGGTACCTGAAGCAGGTGACGAACCAGCACCAGCAAGAGGTACAGGGGCATGAGAGGTGTCCAAAGAGTCATCCGTTAACGAGGCAGGGTCAGTACTGGGTGCGGTATCAGGAAGGGGCCCGGGGTAGTGGGTTCATGGATTGGGTCAGCCATGGTTAGGTTACTTCTTTCTTTTTATTTTTAAGAAAAAAAAGAAAGAAGAAAAGAAAATAAAAATAAAAAAAGAATAAAAAAGGGGAACGTGGAGGAATAGGTCCTAGGAGGAATGAAAGGGAGCGCAAATCCCTCCGTGCCCAAGAGGACCTCAACACCGCAAGTAGTGCAGATGCTGCATGGAACCCGTGCCATACCCTACCCTTCACGCCAGTAAACCAGCAATCCGGGATAGCAACCTCACATCCACCGAGCCATCTCGGCGGACAAAGAGAGGGCGGCTGGATATCCGCCACAAAGCATACCGCCTTCGGCCACCACCCCGGAATCCGAAAGGTGGCCTCCAGAGATACACCCGTCGCCCGAAAGATACCCAAAGCCACCCCGGGTGACCGGAGAGGATCGGGACATCCCCAGGCGATCCAGATTCCACGGCAAACTACACCACCGCCAAGGACCTCAACAGAATGGGATGGACTACGATACCCTTCCCCCTACCTAGGAACTAGAATGCCTGAGGAGAGAAGCTCCCAGGGTAAAACTGGGAAGGAAATAAGGGAGGGATGAGGAGGAGGAGGAGGAAAGGGAAAAGGGAGGATGGGGGAGATGGGAAAAGGGAGGGGGGATTGGGGGGTAATTAGGTTCGGTCTGAGGAAGAAGACCAAAAGGTCCAATTCCTCAGACCGATAGCCTCTTTACCACGTCAAGGAGCCCCCCTTAAAGAGGAAACCTAGGGCAAGCATCCTCAGAAGTGCGTGCCTTGGTGGTCTCCTGCTTGTGCTCGGGCAGTGCGTTTGAAACGCACTGCATGGGGCAGGTATCGGTATAACAGAACCACAGAGAGACTCCTTGATTTTAAGCAGAAGAGAGCTATTGCTCGCCGTGTCATACTTGATGCTAAACACACTTGCTGGCGAGATTACGTTTCTACTGTCACTTCGGCTTCCTCGATGAGTGCAGTCTGGAAGAAAGTGCGGAAGTTAAGTGGTAAATTCTCCCCCGACCCGGCTCCTGTTCTTCAGGTTGCTGGTGTCGATATAGCACACCCTCTTGCCGTTGCCACTGAAATTGGTAATCATCTCGTCCGCATTTCTCAGGGGCTCCATCTATGCCCCTCGTTCCTTTCTTCTAAGTCTGCCAGCGAGTTAAAGCCCTTAGATTTTTCTTCTCTTAGAGAAGAATCCTATAATGTGCCTTTTACCCTTCAAGAACTGGAGGCAACACACTCTGCTTGCCGATCATCGGCAGCTGGGCCAGACGGCATACATATTCGTATGCTACAGCATTTACATCAGTCTGCTCTTACTGTCCTCTTACGACTCTTTAATCTCATATGGTCCCAAGGAGTTCTTCCCCAGCTGTGGAAGTCTGCTATTGCTCTCCCTTTTCGAAAACCAGGTACTACGGGACGTGATTCCTCTTACTACCGTCCCATCGCTCTTACCAGTGCAGTTTGCAAGGTGATGGAACGTCTAGTTAATAGACGTTTGATGTGATATTTAGAGACGCACAATAGTCTCTCCTCTAGTCAATATGGCTTCCGTAAGGGCCGTTCTCCCATTGACCCCTTGCTGCGCTTGGATACGTATATTCGTAATGCCTTTGCGAATAATATTCGGTTATCACTATCTTTTTCGACCTTGAGAAGGCTTATGACACAACTTGGAGATATAATATCTTGGCCCAGGCCCACTCCTTAGGCCTCCGAGGCAACCTACCATTCTTTCTTAAGGCCTTCTTAACTGACAGACATTTCCGGGTCCGGGTTAGTAATGAACTCTCCCCGGAATTTGTCCAAGCTGAAGGTGTTCCCCAGGGATGTGTTCTGAGCACAACACTCTTTCTGCTTGCTATAAATAATCTGGCATCTGTTCTCCCATCCAATATTTGGTCATCGCTCTATGTGGATGACTTTGCTATAGCTTGTGCAGGTGCTAACTGTCACCTCATTGCAGTTTCCCTCCAGCATGCCATCAACCGGGTTTCTGATTGGGCCACCACTCACGGGTTTAAATTTTCTAGTGGCAAAACTCATCAAATTACGTTTACTAGACGTTCAGTGGCCCCCTGTTCGACCGTCGATTGTCCTTGAAACCTCACATTACCTCTCTGAAGGCAACTTGTCACACCAGGCTGAACCTTCTTAAAACCCTCGCACATCTTTCATGGGGGGCTGATCGTAGAACTCTCCTTCGCCTACATTCAGCCCTAATTTTTTCGAAACTCGATTATGGTGACCAGATATATTCGGCAGCCTCCCCTGCTACTCTTTCCATCCTTAATCCCATCCATCACCAGGGATTACGCTTATGCCTTGGTGCATTTCGTTCTTCCCCGGTTGAGAGCCTCTATGTAGAAGCGAACACTCCATCCTTATCCGATCGTCGTGATGCACATTGCATTCGCTATCCCTCCATGTATATGATTGTTACAGATGTTAGTAGGCGCTCTTTATTTGTTCGTCGCCCCTGCTTACTTCGTCCCTTTTCTCTTCGTCTACATTCACTCCTGTCTTTCCTTCAGCTCCCACCTCTATATGTTCATGTGACATCTCCCTTTCCCCTACCCCCTTGGGAAGGTCCTGCCGTCCGTGTCTGTTCTATTCCTCTACCTTGCGCGAAAGCCCAACTACCTACGGCGGCTTCTCGCTCTTTCTTTCTAGACCATTTCCGTTCTCATTTCCATGCCATCGCAGTATACACCGATGGTTCAAAGTCATCTGACGGCGTCAGATTCGCAGCAGTGTTTCCGGACAGCGTTGTATGAGGGCATCTATTACCCTCGGCTAGCATATTTACGGCTGAATTATATGCCATTCTTGTGGCACTTATCCGTATTGCATCTATGCCTGTGTCACCATTTGTGGTCGTTTCAGACTCCCTTAGTGCTTTACAGGCTATCCGTAAAATTGATACACCTCACCCCGTAGTTCTTCGTATCCACCTTTGATTACGCCGTATCTTTAGCAAGCATAAAGATATTGTCTTTTGTTGGGTCCCTGGTCATGTTGACGTACAGGGCAATGAACAGGCAGACACTGCTGCGCGGTCAGCAGTACATGACCTTCCAGTTTCATATAGAGGTGTTCCTTTCACGGATTATTTTGCGGTCATTGCTACCCACCTTCGCACCTGTTGGCAACAACGCTGGTCTGACCTGCTGAATAACAAACTTCATTCTATTAAACCGGTTATAGGTTTCTGGCCTTCTTCTTGTCACCAATGTCAAGGTTGGGAGACTACACTCTCCCGTCTTCGCATCGGCCACACTCGTCTTACTCACGGGTATCTCATGGAGAGGCTCCCTGCCCCTCTCTGTGAGCATTGTCAGGTTCCAGTGTCTGTTCGACATATTCTGTTGGACTGCCCACTATCAACGAGCACGCAGAATTTACCTCCAACGGCGTCTTCGCTCTGCGGCCCTTTCTTTACCTTCCCTTCTTGCAGATGGACCCTCCTTTCATCCTGACACTCTCGTTGACTTTTTGACAGAAACTGACTTACTACACAAACTCTGAAGATTATACCTTTAGCACCTCCCTCAGTCCCTTCTAACTTGATCTCTTGCTACCCTCTATCCCTGCACTATCCACCATCCTGCTGCACTCCATACCCTACTAATCATCCATCTCCCTCTTACAACTCATTCTCCCTGCATCCTGCAATAACCTGCAGCACTGTATAGCCCCTGTGGTTTAGCGCTTCTATTTGATTATAATAATAATAATAATCTGCACCTTATCTTGAAATTGGAATATTTTGAACTTTGAGTTAAATTGGCTAAATTACCAATTTCCGATCACTTTATTTTGTAGTTGAAACAGTCGACTGGGTGATTTCTTGTGCTCAATCGATAGAATAAAAGTAATACTAGTGAAATAGCTAAGAATTTGGTCGACTGGAATAATGTAATTGGCCTAAAATGGGAGTCAAAGTCGGCAAAATCGCCAATGCGCAAATATTGCTGGCGCATCAAAATTCGCGAGAGCATAATTTTGTCAATTTTCCATCAAATTTCATACGTACTTTTTGTTTTATTACCTTCAGTAGGTTGGTTTAAGGTAGTAGGTTGGTAGACAGCAACCACCCAGGGAGGTACTACCGTCCTGCCAGGTGACTGTGAAACAGAAACCTGAAACTGTTTTACATGATGGTAGGATTGCTGGTGTCTTTTTTCTGTCTCATAAACACGCTGGATAACAGGTATATCTAGCTACTTCTACTTACACTTTAGGTCACACTACACTGGCATACACATGCATATATATACATACACACATCTAGGTTTTTCTTCTTTTTCTAAATAGCTCTTGTTCTTTTTTTTTTTTTTTCTCTATTGTCCATGGGGAAGTGGAAAAGAATCTTTCCTCCGTAAGCCATGCGTGTCGTATGAGGCGACTAAGATGCCGGGAGCAATGGGCTAGTAACCCTTCTCCTGTACAAATCCACTAAAAACAAGAATAAAAAAAACTTTATAAAATTGGGTTGTCTGAATGTGCGTGGATGTAGTGGATGATAAGAAAGAGATGATTGCCGATGTTATGAATGAAAAGAAGTTGGATGTCCTGGCCCTAAGCGAAACAAAGCTGAAGGGGGTAGGCGAGTTTCAGTGGGGAGAAATAAATGGGATTAAGTCAGGAGTATCTGAGAGAGTTAGAGCTAAGGAAGGGGTAGCAATAATGTTGAAGGATCAGTTATGGAAGGAAAAGAGGGAATATAAATGTGTAAATTCAAGGATTATGTGGATTAAAATAAGGGTCGGATGCGAAAAGTGGGTCATAATAAGCGTGTATGCACCTGGAGAAGAGAGGAGTGTAGAGGAGAGAGAGAGATTTTGGGAAATGTTAAGCGAATGTATAGGAACTTTTGAACCAAATGAGAGAGTAATTGTGGTAGGGGACCTAAATGCTAAAGTGGGAGAAACATGCAGAGAGGGTGTAGTAGGTAAGTTTGGGGTGCCAGGTGTAAATGATAATGGGAGCCCTTTGATTGAACTTTGTATAGAAAGGGGTTTAGTTATAGGTAATACATATTTTAAGAAAAAGAGGATAAATAAGTATACAAGATATGATGTAGGGCGTAATGACAGTAGTTTGTTGGACTATGTATTGGTAGATAAAAGACTGTTGAGTAGACTTCAGAATGTACATGTTTATAGAGGGGCTACAGATATATCAGATCACTTTCTAGTTATAGCTACAGTGGGAGTAAAAGGTAGATGGGATACAAGGAAAATAGAATCAGTAAGTAAAAGAGAGGTGAAGGTTTATAAACTAAAAGAGGAGGCAGTTAGGGTAAGATATAAACAACTATTGGAGGATAGATGGGCTAGTGAGAGTGTAGGCAATGGGGTCGAAAATGTATGGGGTAGATTTAAAATGTAGTGTTAGAGTGTTCAGCAGAAGTTTGTGGTTACAGGCGAGTGGGTGCGGAGGGAAGAGGAGCGATTGGTGGAATGATGATGTAAAGAGAGTAGTAAGGGAGAAAAAGTTAGCATATGAGAGGTTTTTACAAAGTAGAAGTGATGCAAGGAGGGAAGAGTATATGGAGAGAAAAAGAGAGGTTAAAAGAGTGGTGAAGCAATGTAAAAAGAGAGCAGATGAGAGAGTGGGTGAGATGTTATCAGCAAATTTTGTTGAAAATAAGAAAAAGTTTTGGAATGAGATTAATAAGTTGAGGAAGCCTAGAGAACAAATGGATTTGACAGTTAAAAATAGGAGAGGAGAGTTATTAAATGGAGAGTTAGAGGTATCGGGAAGATGGAGAGAATATTTTGAGGATTTGTTAAATGTTGATGAAGACAGGGAAGCTGTGATTTCGTGTGTAGGGCAAGGAGGAATAACATCTTGTAGGAGTGTGGAAGAGCCAGTTGTGGGTGTAGGGGAAGTTCGTGAGGCAGTGGGTAGAATGAAAGGGGTAAGGCAGCTGGGATTGATGGGATAAAGATAGAAATGTTAAAAGCAGGTGGGGATATAATTTTGGAGTGGTTGGTGCTATTATTTAATAAATGTATGGAAGAGGGTAAGGTACCTAGGGATTGGCAGAGAGCGTGTATTGTTCCTTTGTATAAAGGCAAAGGACAAAAGAGAGTGCAAAAATTATAGGGGAATAAGTCTGTTGAGTGTACCTGGTAAAGTGTATGGTAGAGTTATTATTGAAAGAATTAAGAGTAAAACAGAAAGCAGGATAGCAGATGAACAAGGGGGCTTTAGGAAAGGTAGGGGTGTGTAGACCAAGTGTTTACAGTGAAACATATAGGTGAACAGTATTTGGATAAGGGTAAAGATGTTTTTGTGGCATTTATGGATTTGGAAAAGGCGTATGATAGGGTAGATAGGGGGCAATGTGGCAGATGTTGCAGGTGTATGGAATAGGAGGAAGGTTACTGAAAGCAGTGAAGAGTTTTTATGAGGATAGTGAGGCTCAGGTTAGAGTGTGTAGGAGGGAAGGGACTATTTCCAGTAAAAGTGGGCCTTAGACAAGGATGTGTGATGTCACCGTGGTTGTTCAATATATTTATAGATGGGGTTGTAAGAGAAGTGAATGCGAGGGTCTTGGCAAGAGGTGTTGGGCTAAAAGATAAAGAAGCAAATACAAAGTGGGAGTTGTCACAGTTGCTTTTTGCTGATGACACTGTGCTTTTGGGAGATTCTGAAGAGAAGCTGCAGAGGTTGGTGGATGAATTTGGTAGGGTGTGTAAAAGAAGAAAATTGAAAGTGAATATAGGAAAGAGTAAGGTGATGAGGATAACAAAAAGAATAGGTGACGAAAGATTGGATATCAGATTGGAGGGAGAGAGTATGGAGGAGGTGAATGTATTCAGATATTTGGGAGTGGACATGTCGGCGGATGGGTCTATGAAGGATGAGGTGAATCATAGAATTGATGAGGGGAAAAGGGTGAGTGGAGCACTTCGGAGTCTGTGGAGACAAAGAACCTTGTCCATGGAAGTAAAGAGGGGAATGTATGAGAGTATAGTTATACCAACGCTCTTATATGGGTGTGAAGCATGGGTGATGAATGTTGCAACGAGGAGAAGGCTGGAGGCAGTGGAGATGTCATGTCTGAGGTCAATGTGTGGTGTGAATATAATGCAGAGAATTCGGAGTTTGGAAATTAGGAGGAGGTGCGGGATTACCAAAACGATTGTCCAGAGAGCTGAGGAGGGGTTGTTGAGATGGTTTGGACATGTAGAGAGAATGGAACGAGACAGAGTGACTTCGAGAGGTATAAATCTGTAGTGGAGGGAAGGCGGGTAGGGGTCGGCCTAGGAAAGGTTGGAGGGAGGGGTAAAGGAAGTTTTGTGTGCGAGGGGCTTGGACTTCCAGCAAGCATGTGTGAGCGTATTTGATAGGAGTGAATGGAGGCATATGGTTTTTAATACTTGACGTGCTGTTGGAGTGTGAGCAAAGTAACATTTATGAAGGGATTCAGGGAAACCGGCAGGCCGGACTTGAGTTCTGGAGATGGGAAGTACAGTGCCGGCACTCTGAAGGAGGGGTGTTAATGTTGCAGTTTTATAACTGTAGTGTAAAGCACCCTTCTGGCAAGACAGTGATGGAGTGAATGATGATGAAAGTTTTTCTTTTTCGGGCCACCCTGCCTTGGTGGGAATCGGCCGATGTGTTAATAAAAAATAAAAAAAAAAGATTCTCTACCATTTCAAAAGAAAAAATAAGAATTTTTTTTGTTGAAAATTCTTGGACACTGGTGCACCGTCTGAAATTTGGCCTCTGGACCCTGAAAGGGTTAAAGTGCAGGCATTGTACTAAACTTTATATTAAACATAAATATCTGGCTAAGAATAGAAAAACTGTTTTCAGATTATATTAATCATTTATTGGTGACTAGTTACAGATGCTACTGCTTTCTTTATATTTACACGAGATCTCCCTTGGAACCCCATGGCTGGAACCTTAAATTGTTAGTTTTCACAAACAAAACAGGTTCCTCAGGTGATGAATGGGTAAGATGTTATAACATTTCTTAAGGGTAAATTGTTAAGTTTTCAACTGCTTTACACCTTAGATACTAATCCCAGAAAGTAGATTTTTCTTACACATTACATATGCAGTGAAACTATTTTACTGTGCAAAGGAAGTAAGACAACTCTTCCCAGGCCTTTTATGACTCAATTATAAGAATTGCAATGAAGAAAACCAGTAATGTAAGAAATATTAAATGATTAGAACAAAGAATAAGCTCTAATGTTATTCTTCACTAGGAAAAAATAGTTTCTCTGGCAAAGCAGTTTGATTACTATATTGGTTAATGTCTATAATGATACCTGATGCAACACACAATTTTGAAGTGAAAAATACAATGGCTCTTTTGATACTGAATGTATCACTATGATACCTAATTATTGGCTAATTTTCACAGGTATGATTTTAAATCATGTGATATGGGGTCAAACTAATCTAAATCATTTAATATTTTACCCTTTTATTCCACAATATATGTCCCACGGACGGTACTTATGCACTCTCAGAAGAGCTATAAAGTATTTAGGAGATTTACTTATCAATAACAAGAAATATTACTGTACAGTGCCAGATACAATGTGGCATAATCTTTATGGTCATTACTTACATCATTAGGAATGTATTGTTATTCACACTATAAACTTGTAGCAAAACAGTATAATCTATCTATATGCTGAGAAACACACCCTTGAACTGCACTATGCTGAGGCTAATAACACTTCAATTAAGGCTTAGTGGTTAGCAACACTGTAATTACCATATGTATTCTAAACATTTATACAGTATACAAATTCTAGAGAAGATCATGCATTCCAGAAGAACAAGAAATCAGTCTTCCATTTTATAATACAGTTCAAAATTTTCATATACAATGTAATAACTGTTTAAAATGCAAATGAATCTTAATTGGTAGGAGGTTCAACACACTTCCAATTAGATGTCATGGTTAATAGTTACTGTACTTGCTCCACAAACCTATGCAACACACAGCACACATTTCTACTAAAACATCAGCAATGGCAGTCAACATGAACCACTTGTAACACCATCTCTATAACCAATGTTCAATTTAAACCTTCAGTATCTGTAGAACTGTGTTACTAGTTATTCCATGTACTCTCAAAAGGTTTGTACCTTTAAGTAATTTTAATAATAACCGCACTTCCATTTTTCAAGAGAAAATGTGTATCGATTTAAATATTAGGTTTATACTCACAGTAGAGTACAAAAAGATTACACCTAATTTTGAGTAGATCAGATATAAATTGAACACATTCCACATACAGCCTTATCTCTGAGTGTTTATGTATAATCATTAACTCATACAAACCTCACAATAAATAACAAGTGATCCTTTATAACTAATTTCACTCATTCACAATGCATTCAACAATCAAGGAAATTTATTTTTTAAAGGAAATAATATGTACAATAAAATAAATTACAATGGAGACTGAACTAAAATATGATCATATGTACATCTGGGATAGCCCAATACCTACCAGTAGCTAATGAACGTATCATGTTGGCGCTTACTTGCCGCACATAAAACTGACACTTTTATTTTCATTAAAGTGAAATTTTCTACTTCAATACTAACTGGTAACACCATGTCTAGAACATATTACAGATTTTATTAAATAACATCATTTTAAAGAAAAAATCCTATTCCTTTTCCTTATATCTACACACAGACTATCCCATCCAAAATATAAAAAAATTAACATGGACAACCCAATTGTACTTTGTACCAATGTGTGGTACTAACAAAATGTCAGTTAATAAAAAGTTACAATACTAATATTAGTTTTGTTTAAGAAATCTGTTTATTCATGGTTTTGAGGATACAAGCATTCAAAATATGGGGTAGAATTATGCATTGAACATTCTAATCAGGTAAATAACTACTGTATTACAATTCATTCTTTAGATCATATCTGAAAATTGAAGCATCCTGTTATAAATTTTTGTATAATAATTTATTACTTAATAAGTGGGACAAAGAATGTTTTTACTTTAGTGAATTGCTAAACTTTAACCCTTTAACCAAAATATGTATTTTTCACAACCTTGGCCTGGAAGGTAAAGTATCACTGAAAGAAAAATTAATGAGACTAAACAAGTCCTAACAACGTTCATTTCATATATGCCACTTCGTTTTCATTTTTATAAAAATGATGCAATATGAAACAAATAAATATTAAAACATGAGATGAAATGGAGAAGCTACAAATGAAAAGGACTGGCAAATACTGTTAAATACTGAATAAATTACTTATTTTCAGCCAAGATGCAATTACTGGTGGTTTTATTTACTGTCATTTCCTATTTCCAGTTTTCTAGATATCCATGTTCTTTGCTTTTTGCAGTCCAAAGGTGTTAAATAACTTCATCTCACATTGGCTTGCATGCAAGCACAAACATACCAATGAAAACTAAATATAAAACCTTGAAGAGCTTAAAGTGATAAAACTTAAAATATATCACCGAAGGGTACACTCAATCACTGTTTTGCTGGGATTCTATCACAGTTTGTCATCAGCTGTAAGGCTTAGCTAAAATCACATTAAAACTATAATGCAATGCTCACACATTGATTAATGAAACATAAGTTTCGAATCACACTTGGAAAAAAAAAAAAAACGGGTTTCACTGGGTCCCATAATTATAAAAAATATAAAAAAATTAATAAAAAAATATACAAGAAAGAATGCAAGAACTATTTCTCACATAGTGGGAAACAGTGTTGTACAACACCAACACCCACTGGTGAGCCAACTCACCAGCAGACCATGCTAAGGATGCTCTACCAACTACAGTAGTTGGACACAACATAAGGAAATACACGAGTTTCATGTATAGCGCCACATTTGTATGGTGTGTGAACACTTGATAACAAAAGGAAAAAGGTGGGAGATTGTTTGATATAACTCTTTGTCAATTTTTGTGGCACTGTTCTATATGCTGAAGAGAATAAAGCTGCGTATAAGACCTGAGAAACTATGCAGCATAGTTTGTTCATCCTTACTACTTCACTCACCATCTTTTCCCTAGATGTCATCCCTCACACGGCATCCAGTACATGAATGTAACCATTCTGTCAGGATTAAAGTTTAGTCACTGCTTTAATTTATGCTTTTTGGCCCATAGCTCAGGCCAAAAGATTTGAAATGGTAAGTGTTGTATTCAAGATCACATTACACCCATATCACACACTCCGGATCAATTGTCACAAACCTTATACATGACCATAATACTATCACTGTCTGGGTCATGTTTCTGCCACAAGACCACACGTCACATGTAGTGAAGTGCATGTTTTGGTCTATGGACGTATAAGACCTCTCTGAGTAAGACCTTCAAACCGCTTGTAGGTATAGTTGATGAAAACCCAGTCCTTATAACCTGCCTCGCCCTCCTTCACTGGTGGAGAAGCAGCTGTAGGATAAAATAAAATATAATTGTAACAAAATCAACGAAATCTTTAGAGCATGGTAAAGATTAACAAACTGAAAAATGATACAGTAAAAGTATTTATAAAGTTCAATGCTCTCAGTGTCTGTAAAAGCAAAAAAAATATGGAAAGGAGGGTAGTATGAAGGAGTTAAAAGTTACTTCATCTTTAAAGATTGTATGAATATACAGTAAATTATACATTTTTACCGTGTTCACCTCTCCCTCTAAAGGTGAACCATGCAGAATCTTCAGCAACTTTTTTCCTTACAATCTTTGACACAATGTATATATATAATGCAAAAAAAAATCATAATAGTTTTAGCTTTTACTTAAAATTATTATTTTCTTAGATCAGTCTACATTTTTGCACGAAGTAAAAATGCTACTCTTGTCTAACACTGTTAGTCAAGTTTCCAATTTTACATCCTTGGCATACTGGCAATACAAAAGGAGTACAGTACACCAAGGAGTCATGAACATGAAGTTGGTACATGATGGGTGGGACTGTCAGTGAATACCATAATGACTAGGTGTTAAGAACTAGCTTTGGTTCAACCTATCTTAATCATGTATCACTTTTCATGTACGTCAAGAACAGCATGCAGAAAACCTTCTCAGGCATTTTGGTTCCTAGAAAAAGTCAACTCTTAATATCAGACCCTATAGCAAATAAAAAAAAATACTGAAAAAATGCATCAAGCCTATCACATAAGAAATGCAATTGCCACTTGCTTACACTATCATTTAAAATTCAGTAAACTTCTGCTTTTATCACAGGCATTACCTGAATAAATAACTATGTAATTTGTGTAAGAATTTCACACGAGGAATAATGTTCATGAAGTAGCCGACCAAAACAACTAACCTTGCCTTCTTGCATTCCTATAAATAACACATAGTGAGAAAGTTGAACACAAAATAAATAATAATACATGCTGAAACATGAAAGATATGTGAGCTAATTCTGAGCAGCAGAATTATATATAAGACAAGTTTTCTAAGAAATAACTCCTCAAATTCAGCAGACAATGGCAAAAATATTATCAGCATAGCTCCAAGCTGGTAAGACTTTTATCTGTTGCTAGAAGACAATACCTTAGTTGCTTAGAATTTTTTCATTATCATTCACAAACTACTTATACTGTTGGTATTGTGCATCAAGTGAAAAAAAAAAATACAAATGCAAAGCTTAAAGTATCCGATACACATCCGATGCACATGAATTTAACCCTTCCAAGGTCCGTGCCGTAGTACTATGGCTTTGAGCTCAGGGTCCATGCTGTAGAACTATGTGATGAACTCAGCTCACTCAGATAAGCAGTGAGCGATAAATTTTGGCCTAGATATGAGAAAATGGGTCTATGCGGTGAGTGTGCACCATATGAAAAAATCCTGCCCCACAGAGTGCATGATGGGAAAATAAAACTTGACCATATTTGGTTTAAAATAGCGCTTTTAAAGTGTATTTTCAGATGTTTTCTATTGTTTTGTTCTCAGTTTCTTGGTATCATTTGACAGAAGGGAAGATATACAGTGGAACCCCGGATTTCCTCCTTAATCCGTTCCAGAAGGTTGGTCTAAATCTGAAACATACGAAAACCGAAGTAATATTTCCCATAAGAAATAATGTAAATACAATTAATCCATTCCAGACACCCAAAAATATTAACACAAAATACATTTTTAAAAGAATAACTATAGTTTTACATACAGAAAACAATGAGAAATAAATATAAAGCACTAATGAAATGGATAAATGAACATTTAAATCACTATTACATACCTTTATTGAAGACTTTTGTTGTCATATGGAAGAAAGCAAGGAGGGGAGAGAAAGGAGAGCTTATTGTGCTCAGCCTCATAGATTGTTTGTGATCTCTGTTTCGTTAGCATATTTACCCCTTTCGCAACTTTAGCTTCCTTGATTTCTACTTTCTTTGCCAGGATGGAAAAGATTGTTGATTTCGACTTCCCATACATCATGGCAAGCTTGGCTACACGTACACCACTTTCGTATTTTTCTACAATCTCTTTCTTGAAATCTATCATGTTTCTCACCTTTACCAAAGGGCTGGCACTAGGAACTTTCTTTTGGCCCATGGTGGCTTATTTCACAGTCGCACTCAATAGTTAAGCACAAAAAACAATGGATTACAAAATATTTCGGATGAACGCGCAAAGTAATGTTCACTCGACCAGTGACAGAGCCAGACTGAGACATGTACGCATGAGTGGCGGCATCCCAGGCTGGTGGATGCGTCTGATAAGGACGATTTCCAGGTGGAGGTATGAAATCCGGAGCAAAATTTCACCCAAACAAGTGGTCTAAATCCAAAACGTACGATATTTGGTGCGTACGAAATCTGGGGTTCCACAGTATTACAGAAATAAGAGATAATTTTGATTAGTTTCAGAACTGGAAGTACGTAGCTTGAAATTGAGCTCAAAGTAATGGAAATATTTGATTTTTGCTGATATTCCAGAGGACACAAAACACGTTACTCGTCCAAAGCACTGACATTATTTATACAATTATTACAATAATGCAGTAGTCTGTATAACAGTAAATCTTCTATTTTTTATGTGAATAAAAATTAAAAATAGAAAGCAAGTGTAATAAAGGAGAAGCCTGAGGATGTAACTAATGAACAGTCAAAATTGTTATGTTGTGCCAGGAATGTCTACATTGATTATTCTGGACCCTATTTTTAAACTGGCAATAATTTAATTTTGTGTGAAACTGGTCAAATTGCTTATTTCTGATCACTTAACGACGGAGATAGGGGCCTAAGACCCCGTCGGTAAATGATTTCGTCACTAATCAAGGTATCACCCCTTACTGACACTTTAAAAGTGTCACCACTCAAAATTAAAACATTCAGTTTTATGTTTGCTGGGAAATTCCTTTCAATCTGTTTATTATTAATGGTAATACAAAATGAAATAGGTCAATGACTTACTTCCGAGATATTCCAGGAAATGCGTGCATAGCTGATTACTTGGGAAATTTTTTTTTTAAGAGAAAATTGCACTTTTTTCAGTCTTTACATAGATAAGAGTGATCTTCTATAGTTACCTTTCAGGCGCGTAATGTTTTCTCGGTCACTTTTTTTTTTACCCCTTTATGCCCTCCAATACTACTCTATACTATGTCAGTTTTTATTAATTTGGGCGTCTTTATCATGCCTCTACGTTACTTATGTTATACCTAATATTATTCTGGAATAAATATGATAGGTAGATAACATTTATTGATAGTAATAGTATAATTATACAATATCTTATAGTGGGGTGAACCATCATGGGGAATCATGAGTTACTGACACATTGCTCATTCTCCCACTGCTGTAGCTCTGAACACTTTGTAATGATGCCAAATGCTGAATTAAATACGTATACGTATTAAAAAAAAAAAAAAAAAAAACTCCAATTTGATAACTACATTATTTTAATTTGCATAACTCTTATATATGTATTACAGAAAACAATAAAAAAGTAAAATACACATGCAACGAGTTAAGTTGATAGAAAAATACATTAAATTCACCATATAATATTGTTACGAAGTGGGAGGAGCTAAATATGAGAGGGAGAGGCGAGCAGTAGCATTCAGTACCTGGCGAGTCTTCATGGGTGTTGGATGTTAGCCGTGGCGCTAATAAAATGTTGTGTAATTACGCTAATACAGTGGTACCTTGAGTTATGATGGTCCCCAAAATTGCCCTTTCATGTAAGTTTATTTTTTTAAATGCTTTTGTAGGTATATTTTTTGGGGGTGTAAAAGGACTAGTCTATTTTACATTATTCCTTATGGGGATAAATTCGTTTGGTAATGGCACTTGAACAGCATTCTCGAACGAAAAAATATTGTAACTCGAGGTACCACTGTATTAGTAATAAAGGTTATCTATCTATTACATTTATTCTAAATTGATATCAGAAACACGATAAATACCCTAGAACTGTAATAAAGACACTGAAATTAATATATGCCATATTATGTGAGTGGGGTAAGTGGCAAAGGCTGCTGCTCTGGGATAAGATCACTCTCGTCATGAGAAAAAATGCAAAAATAGCGTTTATTATTATAATAATAATTAATAATTTATAATAAGAATAATAATTAATCGATATGGAGCGCTTTAAATGTCATAAGTATTTCATATAGGTTTGGTAGCTGACATTTAACCCTTTGGGGGTTGCCAGGCCCTCTCCCAAACTCGTTCTCAGGGTCGCAAATTTTTCGGAATTTTTTTTTTTTTTCTAATGAAATGATAGAGAATCTTTTTCCGATCATAACGACGCCAAAATTATAAAATTTGATCGAAAACTAACGAAATTATGCTTTCGCGAAGTTAGCGGTATCGATGACATTTACGTATCGGCGATTTTGCCCACTTTGAGCCCTATTTTTGGCAAATTCCAATGTTTCAGTCTACTAAAATTATAGCTATTTCGCTAGAATTCCATTTGTTCTATCAATTGAGTACAAGAAACCACCAATTTACCGATTTCAACTACCCAATAAGGTGGTCAGAAATTGGCAATTTGGCCAATTTCACACAAATTTCAAAAGATGCCAATTTCAAAATAGGGTCCAGAATAAATGAGACACACATTCCTGGCACTCAAATAACATTTTATCTGTTCGTTAGTCACGTCTCCAGGCCCCTTTTACATTACTTTTGCTTTCCATTTTGAATTTTTATTCTCACAAAAAATAGAAGATTTACTGTTATGTATACAACTGCATCATTGTAAAAATGGTATAAATAATATCAGCGCACTTGTGCAAGAATATTAGACTACCCAGTTGATGTGTATTGGACGAATGGCGTGATTTGTTTACTCTTGAACATAGGCAAAAATCGAACATTTTCGCTACTTTGCGCTCAGTTTCAAGGTACTTGTCATCGTGAAACCAGTCCAAATTATCTCTATTTCTGTAATATATCATCCATTCTATCAAATGAGACTAAGAAAACGAGAATACAGTGAGCCCCCGGTTCTCGTTATTAATAATTTCCAGAGGGCCCGTCGAACACCGATTTGGACGAACTCCGAATCTGTTTTCCCCGTAAGAAATAATGGAAATAAAATTAATCCGTTCCAGACACCCAAAAGTATTAAAATAAAATATTTTTTTACAACACACAGACATTAAATTACACACAATTTTATGAGAAATAAAGAAATAATAGTACAATAACATGTCACTTACATTTATTGAAGAGTTGTTGATGTGTGGAAGATGGGAGGAGGGGAGAGGATGGAGTAGTATGCTAGTGTTTGGAAGGAGAATCCCCTTCCATTAACACTGTAGGTGGCAAGTTCTTTTCTGGGGTTACTGGCCTTTTTCTTTTAATGCCACTAGGAACAGCTTGAAAGTCACTGGAACCCTCTCTAACAAAAATCTGTCCAGGGAGCTCTGTGTTTGGCATTTCTTTAAAACATCCCTGAAATGGGACACCACATTGTCATTGTACATGTGGCCAACACGGCCTGCAACAGCTTGGTTAGGGTGATAATCATCCAAAAAGCCTTGCACATCAGCCCATTTGGCACAGATCTCCCTAATCCTTGAAGAAGGCACCTTCCTCCATCTCTATTCCACCTCCTCCTCCTCTGGACCATTTTCCTGAACTGTGGTCTGTTGTTGCTGTTGCTGTTGAAGCTCTTCAGTGGTTATCTCTTCATTGTCTTCCTCCACCAACTCTTCCACATCCTCGGTACAAACATCCAACCCCATGGACTTGCCCAGTGCCACAATTTCTTGCACAACAGGCTCAGGCTCAGTTCTGAGGCTCAGCCCCAAAACCTTCAAAATCCCTCTCTAGGACACAGTCTGGCCACAAATTTCTCCAGGCACAGTTCAAAGTCCTGGTAGTCACTCCCTCCCAAGCCTTACCTATAAGGTTTACACAAAGCAGGATATGGAAATGATCTTTCTAAAAGTCTTTTAGGGTCATATTCATGTCTACGGTCACATCAAAGCACTTTTGAAACATTGCTTTGGTGTAGTTTTTTTTAAAGTTGCAAATGACCTACTAGTCCATGGGCTGGAGGAGAGGAGTGGTATTAGGGGGCAAGAACTTCACTTTGATGAACTTACAGTCCTACACAATTTGCTCTGCCAAGTCTGGAGGATGACAAGGAGCATTGTCCATTATCAGGAGGCACTTAAGTGGCAAATTATTTTCCTCAAGATATTTCTTCACACTGGGGCCAAACACTTAAAAAACAGTGGAATAATGACAATATACTGGTATGAATGCGTGGGTGGCGGTCGCTCGCTTGTAAACAATAGCACACTGACACTGAGTGGAGTGCCCAGGCCCAGCTGGGCCACACGTACACGTCCGGGACGAATCGCCAACTCCGAGCTGATTTGTTAACACCGAGCCAAAATTCTTGTGAAAAAACCTAACGAACACCGATTTGGATGAACTCCGACGCTAACGAACACCGGGGGTTGACTGTACAAGCATAAATACCATACGAAAATAGACTGCAAAGTCGCTGTTTTAAACCAAAAACATGGTCAGAGTTTTTTTTCCTCATTATGCACTGTGTGATGCAGGATTTTTTTTATACTGCACACACTGGCCCAGACTCATGGAACTCAGTGTTCATCAAGAACTGCAAGAAGCCCCTATCACATGCTTTTAACATCCTATGGAGAGGGAGCATGGACACTGGGATCGTCCCGCAGCTACTAAAAACAACAGACATAGCCCCGCTCCACAAAGGGGGCAGTAAAGCAATAGCAAAGAACTACAGACCAATTGCGCTAACGTCCCATATCATAAAAATCTTTGAAAGGGTTCTAAGAAGCAAGATCGCCACCCATCTTGATACCCATCAATTGCACAACCCAGGACAGCATGGGTTTAGAGCAGGCCGCTCCTGTCTGTCCCAACTACTGGACCACTACGACAAGGTCCTGGATGCTCTAGAAGATAAACAGAATGCAGATGTTATATACACAGATTTTGCAAAAGCCTTTGACAAGTGTGACCATGGTGTAATAGCACACAAAATGCGTGATAAAGGAATAACAGGAAAAGTTGGTAGATGGATCTATAATTTCCTAACATGTAGAACACAAATAGTAGTAGTCAACAGAGTAAAGTCTGAGGCAGCTACTGTGAAAAGCTCTGTTCCACAAGGCACAGTACTTGCTCCCATCCTATTCCTCATCCTCATATCAGACATTGACAGGGATATAAGCCACAGTGCTGTGTCTTCCTTTGCAGATGACACCCGAATCTGTATGACAGTGTCCACCGTTGAAGACACTGCAAGACTCCAAGCAGACATAAACCAAATCTTTAAATGGGCTGCAGAAAACAATATGAAGTTCAATGATGAGAAATTTCAATTACTCAGATACGGAAAATGTGAAGAAATTAAAATCTCATCGGAGTACAAAACTAATTCCAACCACACAATAGAGCGAAAAACTAATGTCAAAGTCCTGGGAGTGATCATGTCAGAGGATCTCACCTTCAAGGACCATAACAAAGTAGCAATTGCATCTGCTCGAAAAATGACAGGATGGATAATGAGAACCTTCAAAACCAGGGATGCCAAGCCCATGTTGACACTTTACAGATCGCTTGTTCTATCTAGGCTGGAATATTGCTGCACACTAACTGCACCTTTCAAGGCGAGTGAAATTGCTGACCTTGAAAATGTGCAGAGAACCTTCACCGCATGCATAAGTGCGATAAACCACCTCAACTACTGGGAACGCTTGAAGTTCCTAAACCTGTACTCTCTAGAACGCAGGCAGGAGAGATACATTATTATATACACATGGAAAATTCTTGAGGGCTTAGTACCAAACTTGCACACAAAAATCACTCCCTACGAAAGCAAAAGATTTGGCAGGCGATGTAACATCCCCCCAATGAAGAGCAGGGGTGCCACTAGCACGTTGAGGGACAATACAATAAGTGTCAGGGGCCCAAGATTGTTCAACTGCCTCCCAGCATACATCAGGGGGATTACCAACAAACCCCTGGCTGTCTTCAAGCAGGCACTGGACAGGCACCTAAAGTCGGTACCTGACCAGCCAGGCTGTGGTTCGTACGTTGGACTGCGTGCGACCAGCAGTAACAGCCTGGTTGATCAGGCTCTGGTCCAACAGGAGGCCTGGTCACAGACCGGGCCACGGGGGCGTTGACCCCTGGAATTCTCTCCAGGTAGACTCCAGGTAGAGTTTTTTTCTTCATTATGCCCTGTGTGATGCAGGATTTTTTTTATACTGCACACACTGACCGCACAGACCATTCTCTCACATCTAGGCATACCAGCCTGTTTCTGCTTGATTTGAGGGTGCTTGAATTTAGGCGTACTAGTACGACAAAAACCCTGGCACGTAAGCCGTACTAGTACGGCCGAAACCCCGAAAGGGTTAAAGCACTCCAGAGCAATTATTTATTATTATTATTACTATCGACATACCCTGTTCACAGATTTTAATAATTTCTTAAGCTGCCACGATACACCAAGAATGTAAACACACACACGAACACACCAGCTAACCCCTTTACCTGGAGTATTCTTGGAGAGGGTTCCGGGGTCAACGTCCCTACGACCCGGTCTGGGACCAGGCCTCATGGTGGATCAGGGACTGATCAACTAGGCTGTTACTGTTGGCCGCACGCAAACCGACGTACGAGCCACAGCCCAGCTGGTCAGGGACTGACTTTAGGTGAACTTATTTTGTACTTCTTCCATTTTCCTCTTGTTTTTCCTCTTCCAAGTGCTGCTGCACTTCTAACTCTATCTTCTACTATGGGATCCACAACAAAGTATAAATTTATAGATGAAATATGTAGTCTTGGAGATTGTTTGATGCTGAGACACATCACTAACTCCTTTACAATGAACTTCTTTTATACTTCTTCCATTTTTCCTCTTGTTTTTTCTCTTCCAAGCAGTTACTCTATAACTGCTTCTTTATCACAGTTAAGGTACAATCAGATGTCTTCCTTGAGGGGCCAGGCCGAGGTTTGGCAGACGGTAACTCAACACCGCCACCAGCCTTGAAACGCTGCACCCAGTTCCTCACCGAACACTCACATACACTCACGGTGTATTTCTTTCGTCTGGTGCCCAGCTTTGTGAAGCCCAAAGATTTGAACTATAGTTTCAGGTGTTAAAGACTTCCTTTTACACAAAATCAAAGATGTATAGCCCCAAAACCGAAGGGAACACTGGACAAAAGATGGGGCTGATGAGAGACAAAAGTGAAACGCTTCCTCTCACCACGGCATCCACATGAGCAATGAGAAGTTACTGTTAAGTGTGGCGGCAGGCCGTGGCGTCATGCTAACAGATGCTACTCAGCAGAATGCACTGACGATAAAAGACTTCCCTTTATGGTAGGCCTTTGATTTTCATCACGGCATTATGCTGGGGCACTCACCCGGCATGATGCCATGACGAGCACTGTATATATACGTATATGTATATATTTTTTTTTTTTTTTTTCAACAAGTCGGCCGTCTCCCACCAAGGCAGGGTGACCCAAAAAGAAAGAAAATCCCCAAAAAGAAAATACTTTCATCATCATTCAACACTTTCACCACACACATACATAATCACTGTCTTTGCAGAGGAGCTCAGATACGACAGCTGAGAATTGTCCCTCCCAGCTGTCACTATCCCAGACCCCTCCTTTAAAGTGCAGGCATTGTACTTCCCATTTCCAGGACTCAAGTCCAACTAAATCAATTAACTGGTTTCCCTGAATCCCTTCACAAAATGTTACCCTGCTCACACTCCAACAGATCGTCATGTCCCAAAAACCATTCGTCTCCATTCACTCCTATCTGACACGCTCACACATGCTTGCTGGAAGTCCAAGCCCCTCGCCCACAATACCTCCTTTACCCCTTCCCTCCAACCTTTTCTAGGACGACCCCTACCCGCCTTCCTTCCCCTACAGATTTATACGCTCTCCAAGTCATTCTACTTTGATCCATTCTCTCTAAATGACCAAACCACCTCAACAACCCCTCTTCAGCCCTCTGACAAATACTTTTAGTAACTCCACACCTTCTCCTAATTTCCACATTCCGAATTTTCTGCATAATATTTACACCACACATTGCCCTTAGACAGGACATCTCCACTGCCTCCAGCCTCCTCCTCGCTGCAGCATTTGCAACCCATGCTTCACACCCATATAAGAGTGTTGGTACGACTATACTTTCGTACATTCCTTCTTTGCCCCCATGGATAATGTTTTTTGTCTCCACAGATACCTCAACGCACCACTCACCTTTTTTCCTTCATCAATTCTATGGTTAACCTCATCCTTCATAAAACCATCCGCTGACACGTCAACTCCCAAATATCTGAAAACATTTACTTCTTCCATAATCCCTCTCTCCAATGTGATATCCAATTTTTCTTTATTTAAATCGTTTGATACACTCATCACCTTACTCTTATCTATGTTCACTTTTAACTTTCTACCTTTACACACACTCCCAAACTCGTCCACTAACCTTTGCAACTTTTCTTTAGAATCTCCCATAAGCACAGTATCATCAGCAAAAAGTAACTGTGTCAACTCCCATTTGCATTTAATTCTCCAAAATTTAATCCCACCCCTCTCCCCAACACCCTAGCATTTACTTCTTTTACAACCCCATCTATAAATATATTAAACAACCATGGTGACATTACACATCCCTGTCTAAGACCTACTTTTACCGGGAAGTAATCTCCCTCTCTCCTACACACCCTAACCTGAGCCTCACTATCCTCATAAAAACTCTTTACAGCCTTCAGTAACTTACTACCTATTCCATACACTTGCAACATTTGCCACATTGCTCCCCTATCCACTCTATCATATGCCTTTTCTAAATCCATAAATGCAATAAAAACTTCTCTACCTTTATCTTAATACTGTTCACATATATGCTTCACTGTAAACACTTGATCTACACATCCCCTACCCACTCTAAAGCCTCCTTGCTCATCTGCAATCCTACTCTCTGTCTTACCTCTAATTCTTTCAATAATAACCCTGCCATACACTTTACCTGGTATACTCAGTAAACTTATTCCCCTATAATTTTTACACTCTCTTTTATCCCCCTTCCCTTTATATAAAGGAACTATACATGCTCTCTGCCAATCCCTAGGTACCTTCCCTCTTTCATACATTTATTAAACAAAAATACCAACCACTCCAGCACTATATCCCCCTGCTTTTAACATTTCTGTCATGATTCCGTCAATTCCAGCTGCTTTACCCCTTTCATTCTACGTAATGCCTCACGCACCTCCCCCACACTCACATCCTGCTCTTCTTCACTCCTAAACGATGTTGTACCTCCCTGGCCAGTACATGAAATTACCGCCTCCCTTTTTTCATCGACATTTAAAAGTTCCTCAAAATATTCCCGCCATCTACCCAATACCTCCAGCTCCCCATCTACTAACTCCCTACTCTGTTTTTAACTGACAAATCCATTCGTTCCTAGGCTTTCTTACCTTGTTTATCTCACTCCAAAAATTTTTCTTGTTTTCAGCAAAATTTCTTGACAGAGCCTCTCCCATTCTTTCATCCGCTCTTCTTTTGCACTCTCTCACCACTCTCTTCACCTTTCTTTTACTCTCCATATACTCTGCTCTTCTATTAACACTTCTGTTTTGTAAAAACCTCTCATAAGCTACCTTTTTCTCTTTTATCACACCCTTTACTTCTTCATTCCACCACTCACTCACTCTTTCCTCCTGCACCCACCCTCCTATAGCCACAAACTTCTGCCCCATATTCTAATACTGCATTTTTAAAACTATCCCAACTCTCTTCAACCCCCCCTCTACTCATACTTGCACTAGCCCACCTTTCTGCCAATAGTTGCTTATATCTCACCCTAACTTCCTCCTCCCTTAGTTTATACACTTTTACCTCTCTCTTACTTGCTGTTGCCATTTTCTTTTTGTCCCATCTACCTTTTACTCTAACTGTAGCTACAACCAAATAATGATCTGATATATCCGTTGCTCCTCTATAAACATGTACATCCTGAAACCTACTCATCAACCTTTTATCCACCAATACATAATCCAACAAACTACTTTCCTTACGTGCTATATCATACCTTGTATATTTATTTATCCTCTTTTTCATAAAATATGTATTACTTATTACCAAACCTCTTTCTACACATAGCTCAATTAATAGTTATATACAGTGGTACCTCGATTACGATGGTCCCCAAACTCACCCTTGTATGTAAGTTTATTTTTTTAAATGCTTTTGTAAGTGTAATTTTGGGGGTCTAAAAGGACTAGTCTATTTTACAACATTTCTTAAGGAGATAAATTCGTTTGGTAATGACACTTGAACAGCATTCTGGAATGAAAAAATATCGTAAGTCGAGGTACCACTGTATATATAGTATATATATATAGTATACATACAGTGGACCCTCGGTTTTCATTGAAAATTCTTTCCAGAATGCTGTTTGAGTGCCATTACCGAGAATTTGTTCCCATAAGGACAAATGTAAATTAGATTAGTCATTTCAGACCCCCAAAAATACACTTACAAAAGCACTTACGAAAATACACTAACATAATTGTTCGAGTTTGGAGGTGAACGAAAACCGAGGGTCCAATGTGTATAATATATACAGTGGTACCTCTACTTACGAGCTTAATTTGTTCCAGACGGCTATTGAAGTGCCGATACCGAAGGAATTTTTTCCCATAAGAAATAATGAAAATTAGATTAATCCATTTCAGACCCCCAAAAATACACTTGCAAAAGCACCTACAAAAATACACTTACATAATTGTTCGAGTTGGGAGCTGCTCGTAAGTAGAGGTACCACTGTATATAGAATTATCGACGAAAACCGAGGGTCCACTGTATATATATTATATAAATTTCTCCTCATTGAACTTCATATTTTTTTGAGTGGCCCATTTGAAGATTTGATTTATGTCCGTTTGGAGTCTTGCAGTGTCTTCGATGGAGGTCATTGACATGGCAATCCGGGTGTCATCGCAAAGGAAGACATGGAGCTATGGCTTACATCTCTGTCTATGTCAGATATGAGGATGAGGAATAGAATGGCAGCGAGTACTGTGCCTTGTGGAACAGAGCTTTTCACTGTAGCTGCCTCGGACAACATTCATTCAATTGGTTTCTTGCCAGAGCTGTACAAACATTACAATTTAAATGACCCTTTAAACTGCAATATACTATACCCACCCTTCTTTTAGACAGCAGGCACTGTACATCCCACTTCCAGGGCTCTAGTCCAGCTAAAATTGATGAAATATGCATTCAAATGCAGCATTTGAAATGATTGCAACTGCAGATCAGCATTTGAAATGATTGTAAATGAAAATCAGCATTTGAAATGATAGCAACTGCAGATCAGCATTTGAGAGTAATTAATTCTTTTCAAAATTACTATTTTTTATGCAGAACATTATAAGTTGGGGACCTGCTGTACTTTAAATTTGTCCATTAAAAAAATGCAATAATGATAATCAGCAACACATGCTAAGCTGGCGACTAAGAATTGCATTCAGAAACCCAGACAAAGACTTTCAAGACACTTTCCCTCGCATGTGTAGCCTACCTAGGACATGCAGCCCATCCTCAATTTCTATGTGGATTTCTCAAATTTAGTTTGTAGCAAATTTCTTGGTATTCACCATTTAGGGAAGGTGAGGTTAGGCTAGACTGTCCTTTACCAGTAAAAATTAACCAATTATAATATACGTACCACAAAAGCGATAAAAAATACAAAATAAAGGAGATAATTTTCCAGGGGCAAACAAACAAACAAACAAACAAAAGAGCCCCACCATATGAATTGGAAAGTTCAAAGACATTTAATAACTATTTAAGGCTCGTTTATCAGTCACCTATTTGACTGTCTCATCAATAGTGAAATATTGTTTGTTATTAACCCTTAAATGGTCCAAACGTATATATATACGTTCGAATGCCCAGTGCCCCGAATATTTTGAAAAAAAAAAAAAAAAAAATTTATAGAATTAAAGAGTACATTTTTTTAAGTGTTATAGGATAAAAAAAAAAATTTTTTAGGGTCAGTACTTACCGAGATATGAGGCAGAGAAGTTGGCACTGGATGCTCACCTGACAGCAACAGGAGTCCTGCCGCTTGCAGAATTGTTGCCGGTATACCTTTTTTTCTCTTTTTAATTTTTATGTTCTGATAATTACAATTTATAGTAGTTCTTGTGATTTCATAGCCAATCTTTGTTCTGACAATAATATTAGGTAATGAAATTGTACTCAAATAATAAGGTACACAGTACTAAGGTACAAATTCACGTGCCAAGAACTCTTTTTGTATAGTTATATTCTTAAGTCTAATTATAGAATCACACTCATTCTTATGATTCCAAACATTGATCCTGACATCAACCTCTTATTAAATGACTTACATGACCCTAATAACAACTAAGTATTACACAGCAGAACAAGCAAAGGCACTACTCGTAGTCAACAATAACATAACTGTCTTTAACTACAATATCAGATCATTAAGCAAGCATTAAGATGACCTCATAGCATTATTAAATTCCCTGCAGGCCAGTATGTCAGTCATTGCTCTCACTGAGACCTGGCTAAAACCTAATACTAATACTACAGATATCTATGCCATTCATGGTTACACAGCAATACACAACTATAGGACAGACCAACAAGGGGGTGGCACAACTATTTACTATTCAGACCAGCTTGAATGTATCAACAATACTTGCACAAGAGTTACACAAGAGATGAACATGGAGAATATTTAATAGCTAAGTTTAAATCCAAATATCTACAAAAATCTCTCACAGTGATAAACATCTACAGAGTACCACAGTCAAATATTAGCCAATTTAGTGAAAAATTAGGAAGTATGATTACTGATGCACACATGAACAAAGACCACTTAATACTAACAGGAGACTTCAATATCAATCTCCTACAAGATCAAGACCCACAAGTAACTGAATTCACAAACACTGTGAGCAACTGCTTGCTTCTAACAACAGTAACAAAACCAACAAGAATCTCTGAGACTAGTGCCTCCCTATTAGACCACATCTGGACTAACACCATATCCCCTCTGAAATCAGGCATACTCACAGATAATACAATAGACCACTACCCTACCTTTCTCATAACCAACCTAGGTAAATTACCACAAGAGACAACTAAAGTTACCTTCAGACTACATAATGAGGCAGCTGTTAATAACTTCATAACAGCTATGTCAAACATCGACTGGCAAACCGAGTTAGACACCTATACAGATACTGACATGTATTAATAATTTTCTAAAAAGACCCAATACCTCTATAACATGCATTGCCCTAAAAATACTAAACAGATCACAGCTAAGAGACTAAACAATCCCTGGCTAACACCCAGCATTCTCAAATCCATTAATATAAAGCACCTACAGTGGACCCTCGGTTTTACGCCAAAATTCTTTCCAGAATGTTGCTCAAGTGCCATTACCGAATGAATTTACTTCCTTAAGAAATAATGTCACGTAGGTTAGTCTATTTCAGACCCCAAAAATACACTTGCAAAAGCACTTACGAAAATACACTTACATAAATGTTTGAGTTTGGAGTTGACCGAAAACCGAGGGACCACTGTTTGTATATGAAAAACAGTACAGAATGGGTCAAATAGCAAGAGAACAAACAAACGTTACTCATCAAACCTAACCAGCCTGATAAGAAGGTCAAAAAATTGTATTATGAGAACAGATTAAATAACTTAAGAGGTGATATGAAAAGACCTGGAAAACCCTATCTGAAATTCTAGGAACTAAAAAATATCCAGAAACATAACAATCAAACTGACAAACCTAGATGAACCCCTGCTCTCCACAATAGGAAAAAGTTGGCAAGCAAAAACCCAAGTTCAAACACACACAACGCCAACCTCACTGGAAGCTACCGAATACACTATTCTTAGCTCCGACCAACCCAACAGAAGTCTCGCTTGTTATTAACACATTAAAAAACAAGGCAGGAGATCTAAATAACTTACCACCTTTTATATACAAAAAGCTTCTCAAGTACTATCACCAATTACTGCAACACTCTTTAACAAATCCATTGAATCCTCCACCTTCCCATCAATACTCAAAATAGCGAGGTTACCCCCATACATAAGGAGGAGATCAAACAGACCTAAATAACTATAGGCCAATATCTAACTTACCCCTTCTCTCCAAAATCTTTGAAAAGTTAATTCATAGGCAAATCTATTCCTACCTCATCTCCCACAACATACTCAACCCCTGTCAGTTTGGTTTCAGGCCTAATAAAAACACAAATGATGCAATCATACACATGCTAGAAATAATATACACCGCTCTTGAAAATAAAGAAATCCCACTGGGAATCTTCATTATGTAAAGCTTTTGATACAGATGACCATGATCTGTTACACTTAAAATTATCACACTATGGTATAAGAGGCACTCCCTCAATTACCTAAAGTCATACCTTAGCGACAGAAGCCAATATGTGTCCACAAATGGAGCAAACTCTTCCACACAAACAATTACAGTTGGTGTCCCACAGGGAAGTGTTCTTGGCCCACTTCTCTTTCTCATTTACATAAACGACCTACCAAATGCATCTCAACTACTCAAACCCATACTATTTGCAGATGACACTACATCCGTCTTCTCTCACCCATGCCCAGTCACACTAGCCAACACTGTAAATGCTGAATTACAGAAAATATCTACCTGGATGATGATTAACAAGCTTACTCTCAATGTTGACAAAACCTATTTCATTCAGTTTGGGAACAGAGCTACAAATGTTCCACTTAACATAATGATAAACGGATAGTCTTATCTTTTCTAATCAGTCCAGTAATTACAGTGATGACATTTGATGAGCTTACACTGCTTCCCTTTATTTGTTACGCAAACCTGTCTGTGTCTTTCTGTCTGTGAGTGTTGTCTCCTTTCTGTCTGCTTGTCTCAGAGAGTAGCTCATAAACCAACTGGTATTACACAGATCACAAGCACAGTATAACACTTTGTCTTGATTTTTTGAGTTATCCTAGGTAATTTACACTATGTACTGTATAATTGTATTTATGTATGTGTTCCTGTGAGATAGAGACAGATAGAGACAAAGAGACAGATAGATACAGACAGAAAAATGGACAGCCAATCAGGTACCCAGCTGACCAGCCAGGTGGCCAACCAGCTGCTGGCCAGCCAGGTGGCCAGGCAGGCAGCCAGCCAGCTGGCCGGCCAGCCTGCCGACACCACTTTCCACTTAAAAGGGGAGTGTTAATATGACATGACATCAGTGAATCCTTGGCGTTTGCTCTAGCTGGCGCTCAATTTAATGGTGCTCCCACAAGGTACTAAGTGGTCCCAGATTTTTTAATATGGCGCACACCGAGTGTTAAGACCCATTCTATGCTGACCAGGCATCTCAGGCCAATCGTGCCAAATTTGGAGGCAGGAAAAATAAAACGTAAATATACGTTTGGGGCAGTAGCAGTACTAATGTATATACTATATACGTTTGGACTGTTTAAGGGTTAAGAGGATGGGCTGGAACATGCAGGGCCAGTGTGGAACCCTAGCCTAGCCAAATCTAAAGCAAAGCTCAAAAATAATCAAAAGGAGTACTATATTCAGATTGATGCCCAAGCTAAGAATAATGAAGAGTAAAAAGAATAAGAGATATGTGTCTCTTGTATCTGGAAAAATAAAGAAATAACATGATTCACATAAATACTGGAGAAAAACAAATAACAAGGATAGATGGTGGATCTAATGTGCATTCACAAATGTACTGATGTTATTTATACAATTATTACAATATTGTATAACAGTAAATCTTCTATTTTTGGTATGAATAAAAATTATGTGAATAAAAATCAAAACGGAATTCATCTGTAAAGCCTGGAAACGTAACTAATAAACAGAGGAAATGTTATTATGCCAGGAATGCCTGCATTGTTTATTCTGGACCCTATATTGAAACTGGAATAGTATTTTGAACTGTGTGAAATTGGACAAATTACCAATTTCTGATCACTTTACTGGGTAGTTGAAATAGCTGATTGGGCGATTTCTTGTGCTCAATAGATAAAATGGAACACATACTAGCGAAACAGCTAAGAATTTGGTCTAATGGAACAATGTAATTGGCCTAAAATAGGTCTCAAAGTGGGCAAAAGCACCGCTGCGTAAAATTGTTGACACAGCAAAATTGCGAGAGCATAGTTTCGTCTATTTTTTTATATAAAATTTCATACTTTTTGTTTTATTACCTGCAGAAAAAGATTCTCTAACATTTCATAAGAAAAATAAGATTTTTTTTTTTTTTTTTTAAAATTCTTGGACCCTGTGAATTTTCAAGTGGGAGTCTGGAC
>WNWK01016374.1:0-45097 GCA_009830355.1 Cherax destructor | reverse complement strand
AAACCAGAAACCGGATAGCAATTAACATCCACCAGCCATCTCGGGATAAAGAAGGGCCCGGATATCCCCACAAAGAACGCCTTCCCACCACCCTGAAAAAAGGGGCCCCCTAAATACCCCGTCCCCAAAAGATCCGGGCCCCCCCCGGGTGCCCGGGAGAGGGATGGGACATCCCCAGGCGATCCAGATTCCACGGCAAACTACACCACCGCCAAGGACCTCAACAGAATGGGATGGACTACGATACCCTTCCCCCTACCTAGGAACTAGAATGCCTGAGGAGAGAAGCTCCCAGGGTAAAACTGGGAAGGAAATAAGGGAGGGATGAGGAGGAGGAGGAGGAAAGGGAAAAGGGAGGATGGGGAGATGGGAAAAGGGAGGGGGATTGGGGGTATTAGGTTCGGTCTGAGGAAGAAGACCAAAAGGTCCAATTCCTCAGACCGATAGCCTCTTTACCACGTCAAGGAGCCCCCCTTAAAGAGATTTGGGGAAAAGAACTTAATAAATTTGGTTGATTTATATTTAAATTGAATAAAGTGTTTATTTCATGTTTCATCTGTGTTTACATATTCAAAATACGTATCTCCCTTTCTCATATTTCTCAGTACTAGGCCTTATACTTGAGCCTTTGGGGCATACAATCTAGGAGTTGGCCCCGGGCATCACCAGGCCTCTGCACGCCACTGGCCATACCTGGAGGGTGTTCCTGGGGTCAACACGTCAGCAGCCCAGGCATCGAGGTGTATCAGGGCTGATCAACCAGGCTGTTACTATTGGTTGCATGCATTGCGATATATTGCAGATTTTTTCGTGTATTTTGTTAATGTTGATCCATTGTAACACTGTACATTTCATTTGTCTGATATGTAGTTTTAAATAGTGCATTCCGAGGATTTTTTTATAAACACTAAATTTTGATTTGACATTTGTATTCCTCCATACATCCAACTTCTCCATCTCCACATGTGCAATTTGTTCAGCCGAAATCCTCCCTCACCCCGACTTGTTTATCACACCTCAAACAATCTGTCTTAACCACATTTAACAACATGCTCAGAATACTTTTCTTATTATTTAGTAAATTTATTCAGGTAGAGACGCACACAAATACAGTTACATAAATTATCATACATAGCAGCATATTTGTAGATTAACCTATAACCCAAAAAGAGTCTGATTTATTTCCATTAGGGTCCTTGTACCAGTGGCGTTGCTAGGGTTGGTGTCACCCAGGGCGGCATCTTTGGTGTCACCCCCATGAAATCCAAGGGCGGGGGATGGGGAGGAGTAATAATAATATAAAAAAAAAAATAAAGAAAAACATTGCAATATCAGAGAAACACTAGTTCTGATTTGACCTTGAGTACAAGTAACTTCTCAATGAATGTGATCTTACATTTCCTTGCTTTCAATCCGGCAAAATCATCTATCACATCATCAAAATCAATGATTTTCCCTATATAGGCCTATTTGTACTCTGTAATCATATGATAGGCTATATAGAAACGAAGGATTTTTCTCTTATGTTGGTGCAGCAATGTTTTGTGCATTAGTGTCACCTTTAGAGGCTCTATGGTGTCACCCCTTGATGGTGTCATCCGGGGCAGCCCCCCCTTACAACGCCACTGCCTTGTACCATAGTACCATGTACCTCAGTACCATATACATTTATTTTAAGTGCATTTTTGTTCTTGTCCCAGGCTTATTGTTCTCTCTCTATTCAGCCTGACGAACCAGGTTGTGGCCTTGAAGGAGATTCGGCTCCAGGAGGAGGAAGGTGCGCCATTTACTGCTATCAGGGAAGCTTCACTCCTGAAGCAACTCAAGCATGCAAACATCGTTACTCTACACGACATAATTCACACGAGAGAGACACTCACCTTTGTCTTTGAATATGTGGCAAGTATTGCACGATCCTATTTTGCCTTTAGAACTCCCTACTTAACACAGTTCTCCTACAATCACTGGCCAATGTTTGTTATATATATATATATATATATATATATATATATATATATATATATATATATATATATATATATATATATACATACACATATACATACTATAGTATGTTATATATATATATATATATATATATATATATAGTATATATATTTTTTTTTATAGGATGGGGTCCACCTCTAGTGCAAATTGTGGGACCCATAGCCTCGGAGAAGTGGATAAAAAGGCTTCAAGGAAGAATATTTGGATTTCTTACTGATGCCATTTGAATATTCCACTTCTCCTACCACCCCATCCTATATACACACATACATACATATAAATGCTTTATTAATAGACAGAATACATTTGTAGAAAACATGAACATGAATACAATGGTACAATATGTCAAAGATTATGAATCTCCTCCAGCTCCTCCGAAGCCGGACGCGAGCCAAGTATGCAGCATGCATTTCCCCTCTGGATGGCCACGCTGAGACGCTGGAACATGAACGTGGCTGCCCTTGGGTCTCTGGTGGTGTCGATGAGTCTGGAACCCAGTTCTTTAAGGAAACGTGTTGCATTTTTTCCCCACGCTCCCAAGGTCTCTGATCCCACTGGGACAAATTTATACTGTTGGCTTATGTCCCTGTACTTGCCGATTTTGTACTCCTCTCTGTGGTCAGCAGCTCCTCCCTGTCGCCCAACACTGTGAGGGATGTAGGTGTCAGCCAGTGTCGACACACAGGTATAATCCCATGCTAAGAGCTTGCCATTCTTCCAAGGATAGATGGTGATCCCGTCGGGGCGGTTTGCTGGGTTGTGGGCGTTGTTGGCTGCTAGTGATCGAGGCTCTCTCGGCTGGGCATCCAGCTGTAGCAAGGGTTCTCTTTATGATGTCGTTGACCTCATTGTGTCTTGCATGCCAACCCTTGGTTTTAGGACAGTTAAGACCATGTAGACCATATTGGTCGGCTTGCGCATCGCTGCAAATACACATATATTCCGTGTGAATAGGGGCAGCAAGGCGCAGATCCACTGCAATACGAAGGGTCTTAGGGTCCAGGCGTGTTCCCATGGCCGAAATGGGAACTGTTTGGAGGAAGTCCCCAGAGTGAGGTGCACTCACTGCTAGGAGACGGGCAGTCTCCCTGTCTGATGTTACGGCCCTGAGCATATTGGCAAGTATCTTTTCAACGATGGGGCCGTCCCAGCTTGACTGTTTGTAGGCCAGTTCTTCACTAGGTTTTGGTGTTGGAGCAGCAAGAGTCTCCCATTCAGTGATGGCACTGGTGTAGCTAGGGTCCTGTATTCCTGCTGAATCACTGAGGTTGTCTGGAAGAATTTGTTTTATTAGCTCATTTGATGCTATGGAAGAGGATAAGAAGGCTGGTAGGGCAATCTGGGAGGATTTGCGTACTTCCAGCCCCCCCAAGTCTGACTGGAAGTGAGGCTTGCAACCACTGTCCCTCTTCGAGGGAAAGATTCAATACACTCTCTAGCATGGTCTTGAGAGAGTCGTATTCCTCGAGTTTCGGGCTGTTGAAGGCTGGGGAGCATCTCAGGAAGTATGTAAATTTTGGGATTGACAGGCACCTGGTGAGTAGGTAGAAGGCATCATGTGTATCGATGTCTTTCATCCTACCTTCCATCGTCCTGAGGTCGGAGATTTTTTTTTCCAGGACCAGATCGATGGCATTGGGCCCAAGAGGAGCACCAAGGAGAGTGCTGTTGGCTGGATCGATGGCTCGTGCCCCTGGTAAAACAGCCCTAATGTCCTGGATCATCTGTGGATTGGTGGAAACTATCTCACATTTGGTGGGGTTTAAAGATAGGCCCAGGCTACCTACCATATCTTTAATTTTCCTGATGTCTCCTAGGAGAGATTGTGTAGTGCCAGCTAGGGTGCCATCATCCAAGAACCAGATATTGAGCTCACTATATATATTATACTATATATACTATATATATTATATATATATTATACTATATATATATGTATATTATATATATATTATACTATATATATATGTATATTATATATACAGTGGACCCCCGGCTAACAAACAGAATTCATTCCAGAAGCCTGCTCAAGTGCCATTACCGAACAAATTTACTTCCTTAAGAAATAATGTCACGTAGGTTAGTCTATTTCAGACCCCCAAAAATACACTTCCACAAGCACTTACAATATTATACTTACATAATTGTACGATTTCCGGGGTGTTCGTTAGCCGGGGTCCACTGTATATATGTCGTGCCTAATAGGTAAAACTGGTCAATTAGCAAGAACTCATTTAAAATTAAGTCATTTCTAAAATTTTCTCTTATATGTTTAAAGATATATATTTTTCATTAATGTTAATGTAAAAAAAATAATCTTGCACCAAAAGAATCTTAGAAAACTTATCTAACCTTATTATAACAAGCACAATTTAATTTAGCCTAACCCAACTAAATATATTTTAGATTTGTTTACAATAATTTAATAATAAACAAACACAATGAAATTTATTTTTTTCGTTAGGTTCAGAATGATTTTGCGAAATTATTGCATACACAAGTTTTCGCTTGTCTTATATGGCAAGTTGAGCGTTCCTATTTAAGCCAAAATCACAAGTTCTGCCTATATATATATATATATATATATATATATATATATATATATATATATATATATATATATATATATATATATATATATACAGTGGTACCTCGAGTTACGATATTTTTCGTTCGAGAATGCTGTTCAAGTGCCATTACCAAACGAATTTATCCCCATAAGGAATAATGTAAAATAGACTAGTCTTTACACCCCCAAAATATACTTACAAAAGCATTTAAAAATAAACTTACATAAAAGGGCGATTTTGGGGACCATCGTAACTCGAGGTACCACTGTACAGTGGTCCCTCGGTTTTCGTGCATCTCCAAACTCGAACATTTATGTAAGTGTATTTTCGTAAGTGCTGTTGCAAGTGTATTTTGGGGTCTGAAATAGACTAACCTACGTGACATTATTTCTTAGGAAGTAAATTGTTGTAATGGCACTTGAGCAGCATTCTGAACGAATTTTGGCGAAAACCGAGGGACCACTGTATATATATATATATATATATATATATATATATATATATATATATACAGTGGTACTGAGTTTGATATTTTTCATTCAGAATGCTGTTCAAGTGCCATTACAAACGAATTTATCTCCTAAGAAAGTTGTAAAATAGACTAGTCCTTTTAGACCCCAAATTACACTTACAAAAGCATTTAAAAATAAACTTACATAAAAGGGTGAGTTTGGGGACCATCAGAAACCGGGTACCACTGATATATATATATATATATATATATATATATATATATATATATATATATATATATATATATATATATATATATATACATATACATATATATATATATATATATATATATATATATATATATATATATATATATAATACAGTGGTACCTTGAGTTACGATGGTCCCCAAAATCGCCCTTTATGTAAGTTTATTTTTTAAATGCTTTTGTAAGTATATTTTGGGGTGTAAAAGGACTAGTCTATTTTACATTATTCCTTATGGGGATAAATTCGTTTGGTAATGGCACTTGAACAGCATTCTTGAACGAAAAAATATCATAACTCGAGGTACCATTGTATATATATACATATATACAGTGGTCCCCCGAGTTACGTACACCCTGGAAATCGTACAATTATGTAAGTATAATATTGTAAGTGCTTGTGGAAGTGTATTTTTGGGGGTCTGAAATAGACTAACCTACGTGACATTTTTCCTTAACCCTTTCGGGGTTATGGTCGTACAAGTACGTTTTACGCACTGTGGTTATTGACGTACTAGTACTCCTAAATTCTACCGCCCTCAAATCAAGCAGAAACAGGCTGTTAGGCCTGTGCGGTCAGTGTGCGCAGTATAAAAAATTCCTGCACCACACAGTGCATAATGAGGAAAAAAAAACTGACCGTGTTTTTGGTTTAAAACAGCGACTTTGCAGTCTATTTTCGTATGGTATTTATGCTTGTATTCTCGTTTTCTTAGTCTCATTTTATAGAATAGATGATATATTACAGAAATAGAGATAATTTTGACTGGTTTCACGATGACAAGTACCTTGAAACTGAGCGCAAAGTAGCGAAAATGTTCGATTTTGGCCGATGTTCAGGAGTAAACAAATCATACCATGCGTCCAATACACATCAACTGGAGAGTCTAATATTCTTGCACAAGTGCACTGATATTATTTATACCATTTTTACAGTGATACAGTTGTATACATAACAGTAAATCTTCTATTTTTTGTGAGAATAAAAATTCAAAATGGAAAGCAAAAGTAATGTAAGAGGGGCCTGGAGACGTGACTAATGAACAGAGAAAATGTTATTTTAGTGCTAGGAATGTCTGCCTTGTTTATTATGGACCCTATTTTGAAATTGGCATTGTTTGAAATTTGTGTGAAATTGGCCAAATTGCCATTTTCTGACCACTATTTTGGGTAGTTGAAATTGGTAAATATGCGGTTTCTTGTACTTAATCGATAGAAGAAATGGAGTTCTAGTGAAATAGCTATAATTTTAGTAGACTGAAACATTGGAATGTGCCGAAAATAGGGCTCAAAGTGGGCGAAATCGCCGATGCGTAAATGTCATGGCTACCGCTAACTTCGCGAAAGCATAATTCCGTTAGTTTTCGATCAAATTTCATCATTTTTGTGGCGTTATGATCAGAAAAAGATTATCATTCCATAAAAAATATTTTTTTTTTTTAAATTCGTGGACCCTGAGAACGAGTTTCAGAGAGACCCCTTGGACCCCCAAAGGGTTAAGGGAGTAAATTCGTTCGGTAATGGCGCTTGAGCAGGCTTCTGGAGTGAAGTTTTTACGATACTCGGGGACCACTGTATACGTATGTCGTGCCGAATAGGTAAAATTGGTCAGTTAGCAAGAACTCATTTAAAATTAAGTCCTTTCTAAAGCATTTCCCTTATACGTTTAAAGATATATTTTTTCATTTGTGTGTATGTAAAAATTAATAATTTTGTACCAAAAGAACTTTATAAAACTTACCTAACATTATAACAAGTGCAATTTAATTTAGCCTAATGCAACTAAATATAGTATTTTAGATAAATTTACAATAATTTAATAATAAACACAATGAAATATATTTTTTTCGTTAGGTTCAGTGATTTTTGCGAAATTATTGCATACACAAATTTTTGCTTCCTTATTCAGCAAGAAGAGCGTTGCCATTTAAGCCAAAATCAAAAGATTTACCTATTCAGCACGATATATATACAGTGGTCCCTCGGTTTTCGCCGAAAATTTGTTCCAGAATGCTGCTCAAGTGCCATTACCGAACGAATTTAGTTCCTTAAGAAATAATGTCACGTAGGTTAGTCTATTTCAGACCCCCAAAAATACACTTGCAACAGCACTTACGAAAATACACTTACATAAATGTTCGAGTTTGGAGATGCACGAAAACCGAGGGACCACTGTATACGTACAGTGGTACCTCGGTTAACGATATTTTTTCATTCCAGAATGCTGTTCAAGTGCCATTACCAAACGAATTTATCCCCTTAAGGAATAATGTAAAATAGACTAGTCCTTTTAGACCCCCAAAAATACACATACAAAACCATTTAAAAAATAAACTTACATAAAAGGGCGAGTTTGTGGACCATCGTAAACCGAGGTACCACTGTGTGTGTGTGTGTGTGTGTGTGTATATATATATATATATATATATATATTTTTTTTTTTTTTTTTTTTTTTCAACAAGTCGGCCATCTCCCACCGAGGCAGGGTGACCCAAAAAGAAAGAAAATCCCCAAAAAGAAAAAACTTTCATCATCATTCAACACTTTCACCACACTCATACATAATCACTGTCTTTGCAGAGGAGCTCAGATACGACAGCTGAGAAAAGTCCCTCCCAGCTGTCACTATCTCAGACCCCTCCTTTAAAGTGCAGGCATTGTACTTCCCATTTCCAGGACTCAAGTCCAACTAAATCAATTAACTGGTTTCCCTGAATCCCTTCACAAAATGTTACCCTGCTCACACTCCAACAGATCGTCATGTCCCAAAAACCATTCGTCTCCATTCACTCCTATCTAACACGCTCGCACATGCTTGCTGGAAGTCCAAGCCCCTCGCCCACAAAACCTCCTTTACCCCTTCCCTCCAACCTTTTCTAGGACGACCCCTACCCCGCCTTCCTTCCCCTACAGATTTATACGCTCTCCAAGTCATTCTACGTTGATCCATTCTCTCTAAATGACCAAACCACCTCAACAACCCCTCTTCAACCCTCTGACAAATACTTTTAGTAACTCCACACCTTCTCCTAATTTCCACATTCCGAATTTTCTGCATAATATTTACACCACACATTGCCCTTAGACAGGACATCTCCACTGCCTCCAGCCTCCTCCTCGCTGCAGCATTTTGCAACCCATGCTTCACACCCATATAAGAGTGTTGGTACCACTATACTTTCGTACATTCCCTTCTTTGCCTCCATGGATAACGTTTTTTGTCTCCACAGATACCTCAATGCACCACTCACCTTTTTTCCTTCATCAATTCTATGGTTAACCTCATCCTTCATAAACCCATCCGCTGACACGTCAACTCCCAAATATCTGAAAACATTTACTTCTTCCATAATCCCTCTCTCCAATGTGATATCCAATTTTTCTTTATTTAAATCGTTTGATACCCTCATCACCTTACTCTTATCTATGTTCACTTTTAACTTTCTACCTTTACACACTCTCCCAAATTCATCCACTAACCTTTGCAACCTTTTTTTAGAATCTCCCAAAAGCACAGTATCATCAGCAAAAAGTAACTGTGTCAACTCCCATTTTGTACATATTTGATTCCCCATAATTTAATCCCACCCCTCTCCCCAGTGCCCTATCATTTACTTCTTTTACAACCCCATCTATAAATATGTTAAACAACCATGGTGACATTACACATCCCTGTCTAAGATCTACTTTTACTGGGAAGTAATCTCCCTCCCTCCTACACACCCTAACCTGAGCCTCACTATCCTCATAAAAGCTCTTTACAGCATTTAGTAACTTACTACGTATTCCATACACTTGCAACATCTGCCACATTGCTCCCCTATCCACTCTATCATATGCCTTTTCTAAATCCATAAATGCAGTGAAAACCTCCCTACCTTTATCTAAATATTGTTCACATATATGCTTCAATGTAAACACCTGATCTACACATCCCCTACCCATTTTAAAGCCTCCTTGCTCATCTGCAATCCTGCTCTCTGTCTTACCTCTAATTCTTTCAATAATAACCCTACCATACACCTTACCTGGTATACTCAATGAACTTATTCCTCTATAATTTTTACAATCTCTTTTGTCCCCCTTCCCTTTATATAAATGAATTGTACACACTCTCTGCCAATCCCTAGGTACCTTCCCCTCTTTCATACATTTATTAAACAAAAATACCAACCACTCCCATACTATATCACCCCCTGCTTTTAACATATTTGTCGCATTACGTACATATATACACACACATTTATTTTCTAATGAATTTATGTTCATGCTGTATTATAGAAACAGAACTGAGAAACAGTCTGAATGAGGCCTTACCAAAGCTACAAGTTGAAGTTTAACCTTAGATTTCTACTTCAATTATTTATACTTCTTGATTTTAAGCCTAGGATCTATTAGCTTTATTGTGAACACTTAGGCACTGTTGTCTTGGCTTTAAACTTCTGCTAACCAGAACTCCTTATTCTTTTAAGTATTCAGTTTGAATGAGGTCTTCATTATTTAGCCTATAAGTACATATACCATAGTTTTCTTTTCCTAGGATTAGAACCTTACATCTGCTACTTCTCCAATATCAACCAGTCCAGGTCATCCTGTAGTGTCACTTTATTATTATAATCAAAACTAAGCGCCAAACCCACAAGGGTTATACAGCACTGCATCGTCACTTAGAATGACCTGTTGATGTAAAGGAAGTATATAGTGGTCCTACGCCTCTCTTTGGACATACAGTTACACAACACAAAATGGAGATACAATATATTCTCAGAAAACTTGGGTACAGTATCTTATTTCCACTAAAATCATTGGTCATAATTGAGTTGCAGTTATATCAATAAAATCAGTGCTCTAGTTGACGCAAAATGTAGATAGAATCTCAAGATTACAGATAATTTATCATTAATAATGAGGTGATTTGCCATATCTTGTAGGGTTTGCTTTGAGGTGTCTTTGAAAGGTTGAATATTTGGACACTTAAGATATTGCATTCCTCTGTCTGTTCACATGCTTTGTATTTCATGTCACTGGCATCTCAGTCATGCCTTAATCTAGCAAAAACATCATCTTGCAAATTGCTGACCTAAACCAGAGCAGGAAGGAACTAGCAGATCACTGTCATGTTAAACGTATCTAAGAGAAAATAACATCATTGTAAGTCATATTGCTACCAGTTTGGACAGGGTTTCTTAAGCTGTCAGTAGCTTATAAACCCACAAGAAAGAGAAGAAAAATATTTGATTTTTAAATGTGTTCAGTCAGCATTTGCTCTTTTTTTTTTTTAAACTTTAGTATTGTATACATCTTTTAGTTGCTATAAAGATACTATTCCATACATACATAAAATCAAGCATGCTACATATCTGTGGTATTCATTTCTTGTGATCAAGAGTGATCTAATAAAGTTAGGTTTTGTACTAGACAGAATAGTTTTGAAGCAAAACATGACAAATTTTTATTTGTACATTGTTCCCACCATCTTAATGTGTTTTTTTTTTAACATAAATGTATACTTATCTAAAAAAATAATATTTACCCTTTGACTGTCGGAGACCCCTTTCTGAAACTGTCATTTCATGTCGCAAAATATTAAAAAAAAAAAATTCTTATCAAAATGTTAAGATTATTTTTCTGATTGTTTTTATCCTAAAAACAGATTTTTGCCATCAATACTTACCGAGATATGGAGGCATAAAGTTGGCAGAAAATGAGCCGCATATGGCAACAGCGGCGAATGTCACTCACTCAGTAAACTTTTGTTTACTTCCATTCGTAGATTTCTTGTTTTTTCACTATTTTCATTTTTTACGTAACTTATGTGGCCTGTGAGACCAAAGTAAGGTGCAATGTATATATACTATATATACACTCGTTGTATGCAACACAATAATCGTATAAACATTAGTTTCTTTATATTGTTTACAAAACTTGTTTACACAAACAAACAATAAAAAAAATGTTCATTACTATTGTTCTATAATATATATACAAATGTACAGTCACTGGACACTTTCCTAGAACTCCTGCAGCTTGTGGAATTCTTTGAAACATGGGTATATGCACAGTGGTGTTTTACACTCCTCGCACATAAAACGAGTTTCTCTGCGTTTTTGTGGGCATTTTGTGGTATTTTTACAGACACCTCTTCTGAGCACTTTTCTTGAAAGTTGTAGCAGGCAGTTGTATGGGGTAGTGATCACCAGGCCTCAGACGAGAGGGCATGTGTTGATAATTTCGTGGGCGCTGGTCAGTTGCAGGTGTTGTTCCTTGGTACTTAAATATTATTTGTCTGATGACTGACAAACAAAATTCACCATATTTGGATTTGTTGTTGGTCTTCAACTTGTACATGTTATAAGCATTCAGCATGGAAATGTCAAGATGGAAAAAAGAGTTTTATGTACCACTTATAACTCTTGCGGACACAATCAGCAAACCCAATCTGCATGTCACATTTGTCCACTAAGCGCATATTGAGGTTGTAGTCCATCACAGCTGCAGGTTTTAGAATGGGTTCATTGGTCTCTCTATTCTGCCTTCCACTGTCTACCATTTCGTGTCCGTGAACTGATGTCAACAATGTGACATCACGTTTGTCTTGCCACCGAAATGCCATGATGTCATTGGCAGCAAACACCTGCACTTCACCTCTACGAGTGCCAGCGTCGAACCTAGGCATATGTTTACGATTTCCACGCACTGTGCCACACGTCTGTCATGTTCACACGCAAGAAATCACTGAGTAAAGGGCTTGTGTACCAGTTATCAGTATATAATATATACCCCTTACCAAGATATGGTTCCATCATTGTTCTAACCACATCACCAGAGATACCCAATAACTTCGTGGTATCTCTCAATGTATTACTGCCAGTGTACACAATTAGATCCAGAACCAGACCAACTTTTGCAATCACACAGTACAAATAACTTTATACCAAAGCGTTTCCTCTTGCTTGGTATATACTGCTTGAATGACAGTCTGCCTTTGAACAAAATCAAAGACTCATCAATAACAAGCTTCCTGAAGGGATAAAAATACATACAGCACTTTTGTTTCAGGTACATGAACACATTCCTGATCTTATATAACCTATCGTTTCTGTCAGGCCTTGTTTTGTCTGAGAAGTGTAACATACGTAACAGTAGCAGAAATCGATTCACTGGTATATCATCAATAAAACCTGGGGTTGAAATCAGGCGTTCTGTCGACCAGTATGTGGTGACAGTGTGCTTATACACATGTGGCATAAGCATTATTGTGGCAAAGAACAAGTACATCTCTGCTACAGTTGTGTCCTTCCACTGGTGTAGCCGTGACCTTGGTGAAAGAAATGTGTTTGCCATGGTGTACTCATAGTATGTGTTGCTTTCCCTGACAATAATGTCCATCAGGGAAAAGATTCTCTATCATTTCATAAATTTTTTTTTTTTTTTTTTTCAAAAATTTTGCGACACCAGGAGATAGTTCAGGATTTGGGGTTGCGACAGTCAAAGGGTTAATGGCTTACAGACTACTTAATACAAGAGAAATTGATCATAGTTTGTTTAAGTTGTAAATCTGTTTTTATTTATAGCAGACAGTAAGTTTACTCAAATTACAATCTGGGGATATTACATTGGGACAAGTTGAAAGTATTTTGTAGGTTGTGTATATCAATAGTAAATATTTAACTTATATTATGGGAATACTATAACATTGTGCATTGTTGAAAGTAGTTTACAGTATGAGAATGCTACAATTGGGTGTAAGGCAGTATTTTTTGGGCAGGTATTTATACTACAGTGTAGTATTATTAAGTAATGTATGAACTTTGGGCATCTAATTTTAAAGTTTTAAGATTTAGGTAATTGGGAGATTTTTTGGTAAAGTTAAGTACAGTGGACCCCCGGAAATCGAACGCCTCCCAACTCAACCTATTATGTAAGTTTATTATTGTAAGTGCTTTTGTAAGTGTATTTTTGGGGGACTGAAATGGACTAATCTAATTTACATTATTCCTTATGGGAATAAATTCGTTCGGTAACAGTACCTGCACAGCATTCTGGAATGAAGAATGTTCGATTTCCGGGGGTCCACTGTATTGAGTACAGTGGACCCCCGAGTTTCGTAAAAACTTCACTCCTGAAGTCTGCTCAAGTGCCATTACCGAACGAATTTACTCCCTTAAGGAAAAATTTCACGTAGGTTAGTCTATTTCAGACCCCCAAAAATACACTTCCACAAGAACTTACAAAATTATACTTACATAATTGCACGATTTCCGGGGTATTCGTTAACCGAGGGTCCACTGTATTTAGTTTAGGGTGAATAGGTGGTTTTTGAGAAGAGTCTTAAATTGATGTTCAGACTGGGTTACTTTAGTATTTACTGGTAATGAATTTCAAATTTTGGGGCCCTTTATGTGCATAGAGTTTTTACACAGTGTGATATGGACACAGGGTACATCAAAATGTGATCTGTATCTTGTGTTATGGTCGTATGTCCTGTTAAGGTTGGTGAGGAGAAGTTTGAGTGGAAGGTTTATGTTTGAGTGTAGTGTTCTATGTATGTAGTAGGCACAAGAATAAGTATGGATGTTCTTTTATAACATGTAAATCACACATTGTAAACTATGCAAAGAAATAAAAATTTGAATTTGATGGTATTGGTATCGGCCTAAAACTGAGCATTGGTATCGGGTAGTATCAGTCAGTTTTGGTACCATCAGTATCAGTACTAGCATCAGTAAGTATCATCTAGTTTTTATGTCATTATTGGCCTAAAATTGAGTATCAGTATATGTGAAAGTCTAGCACTATCCCATCCCTAATCACAATAAAACATGTGACTGCTAGGATGAAAAATTGTGTTTTTCTTGAGGTACATTTCACTCCTGTTAATTTAATTTCAGATGACTCCCGGTATTTTAACAACCAGTATAAAAAAATTAACATTAAAAAATATCATTGATTTTAACCGTTTATCAAAAACATTTACAAAATCATGTGGTGTATGGTTAATTTAGATTAGGGTGGCTTAGATTAGGTTAGGGTGTGTTAGGTTAGATTTCAAAAGTATAGTACGTATACTTAAATCTTAAGGTTTTAACCACTACTACAATAAATTTATATTTTTTTTTATATGGGGAATGAAATTGACTGGGAGTTAAATTACCTGGAGTCAATTTACCTAGAACCTAAAGATATACATGTAGTTTTTAGCGATTTTTTTTTTTTTATATAAAAGAGTAAAATATTTCAAATTTTCCAGCTTAGCTAGATACTGTATACACTTATTCGGAGAAGATTTTGCTCATTTGGTGGTGTGTAAAAAATATTTCTTTAAATGAAGTACAATATATGAAAATACAGTGGTACCTCGAGTTACGATGGTCCCCAAAATCGCCCTTTTATGTAAGTTTATTTTTTTAAATGCTTTTGTAAGTATATTTTTGGGGGTGTAAAAGGACTAGTCTATTTTACATTATTCCTTATGGGGATAAATTCGTTTGGTAATGGCACTTGAACAGCATTCTCGAATGAAAAAATATCGTAACTCGAGGTACCACTGTATATATATTTTTAAATCTGTTTTACAGTTGGTCTTTATGACCCAAACATGTTTGACATGTTTTTTAATACCATGTAATGATGGTTTTCAGTTTGGCAATTAGAATCATTTTCAAAGACAGAAGAGAGTCCAGACATTTATTATTTTTTTTAAATTGCTATACAGGAGGTCCTTAGCTTACAAACATCCCAAATTATGCACATCTGCATTTGTAAACAGGTTGCTTAAGAACCAATTTCAGTTGCACAGTCACCGAGTCACAGTAAGAATTTTTTTTTTATGCTTAACACATGAGCATGAACAAAGCATAGCCATCCTTTTGTACTATTTTTTTTTCTGTATGAATATCTTAGATATGAAAATTGTAACACTAGGAATGCAAGTCTTTGTAGCTTGGAGACCTTCTGTATAAGAAGTACTTGCTTGTACAGTACCTCGTAGTTGCATATGTATAAAATAAAACTTAATTTAAAATATTTTCTCTATAGCACACAGACCTATCACAGTACCTCGAGAAACATGGTGGAGGTCTGCACCCTCGTAATGTAAAGCTGTTCCTTTTTCAACTGCTACGAGGTCTATCCTATTGTCACCGTAGACGAATTCTTCACAGGGACATTAAACCACAAAATCTTCTTATATCGGAAATTGGTGAACTTAAAATAGCGGATTTTGGTAAGTTTTGGATTTCATGAGAGTTAATATTTCAAAGGTATCAAATTAATAATTCTGTATTAACATGTGTAAATCTGTATAATAATTGAATGTGTAAGTTTTACTATGCACTGTGATGAAAGAAGATAGGTACAATAATTACTCTGACCTTAAGGGGAAGGATAAAGGAGAAATCTGGATAATAGAAAGTTATGCCTAATCAGAATTCACTGGAAAGGATGAAGAATGACGTTAAACCCATCTCGTATAGTGGTTGCATTAAGTGAACACAACTCTTGACCTAACCTTACAAAACATCATTGATCAGGGTAGCCACATATTGTGGTGTGGCTAGCCTGTGAGCTTCAGTGTAAAGAGAATATTTCTACCCTATACATGGAATGTTTTAAAGTGTAAAACATGATTTCCACTTTAATATTAATATTTTTTCAGAAAGATGAATCAAAAGGAATTAGGTGTGGGAACTTGAATAAGGTCATTTAATAATTAAAATCTTTGGCTAACTTGGCCTATGAATCTGAGCTATAAGGAGGACAGGTGTTGAGAACTTTTGATATTTCAGAAAATCTCTTGAATCATTTTAACATTGAGTTGCTTCATGGAGCCCAGTGTTGGGGAGGCCATATTTATGTACAGTAATTTTTTTTACCACAAAAATTTTATACACGAATATAATATAAAATGCTGTGTAAATATTTTAAGATACAATGTATTGCACTAGAAATAATTCTTTTAACTATTGACAGGCCTTGCACGAGCTAAATCTGTACCATCCCACACATACTCACACGAAGTGGTAACGTTATGGTATCGGCCGCCAGATGTTCTTTTGGGTTCTACTGACTATTCCACTTCACTGGACATGTGGGGCGTTGGCTGCATTTACACAGAAATGATCACCGGAGTACCTGCCTTTCCAGGGGTTAGAGATATACAGGACCAACTTGATAAAATTTTTAAGGTGTGTAATACTTTGTTTTTCCTGCAATTCTTTTTCTGAATGCACAGTAAACTCATAATTTAATGGAATTAGGAAATAAGGGACAAAACCCACTGGAAAGGAAAAAGGAAAGCTTTTGATACAGTAGACCACGGCATCCTACTTCAAAAACTTGACCATTACGGTATAAGAGGCCATGCGCTTATATATTTCAAATCCTATCTTACTAACAGGTATCAATACGTCACCATTAAAGACACAACCTCATCTACACGACCACTTGATACTGGAGTGCCACAGGGAAGTGTCCTTGGTTCCCTGCTCTTCCTCCTATACATCAATGATCTTCCCAATGTATCCCAACACCTGAAACCAATTCTCTTTGCTGATGATACGACTTATGTCATCTCCCACCCAAATCTTGCCTCACTCAACACCATTGTTAATGAAGAGCTACTAAAAATATCAACCTGGATGACAGCCAACAAACTTGTACTTAACACTGACAAAACCTTCTACATTATGTTTGGTAACAGATAAGGTGTTGCACAACTGAACATAATGATTGACAACACTCCTATTGCTAAACACAATGAGGGCAAATTTCTGGGCCTACACCTTGAGAGCAACCTGAATTTCAGCACCCATATCAAACACATAGCAAAAAAAGTATCCAAAACGGTTGGGATCCTCTCTAATATACGTTACTATGTACCGGAATCAGCCCTACTCACACTATACTATTCACTCATCTATCCCTACCTCACCTGTGTCATATGTGCTTGGGGATCAACAGCAACAACCCACCTAAAACCAATATTAACTCAACAAAAAGCAGCAGTAAGAATTATCACGCAATCCAATCACAGGCAACACGCCCCCCCCACTCTTCAAAGACCTAAATTTACTCACTGTTCAGAACATTCACACTTAATACTACTGTGCAACCTACATGTACAGAACCATAAATTCCAATATTAACCCTGAACTAAAACAATTTCTTGATAGTTGTGACAGGACCCATAGGCACAATACCAGACACAAAAATCTCTATGACATTCCCTGTGTCCGGATAAATTTATACAAAAGTTCAATGTACATTAAAGGGCCTAAAATCTGGAACTCCCTACCTGAAAACTCCAGAACTGCAGACTCAGCCACTATTTTCAACACTATCATCAAAAAACATCTTATCTCACAAACACACCCCACCATCACCTAAATACATGAAAACCACTGATTCATACACACACACACACATCCTCCTCATCTACACCAACACTGACCCAAAGGACAGTAAACAAAAAATCCCGAATATAGCTATTGTCTAATAAATCTCAAGCTAGACTTAAGTTTGCCTGATATACGTACTCCAATATAGGAGCTCTAATGAGAAACTATGTAACATGCCAAGACAAAACCATTCTCAATACTAATTTTACATTCTAAATATTCTGAACTACCTCACTATTGTAAATCTATTTAATCATTTGAAATTTGTATTCATTTGTAATTTGTAATATATGTAGATTAAGAACTAGTATTAGTCTGCCGAAATGCCTAGCATGCCCAGGCAAGCTAGGCATACTAACGGCCATCTTTGTAATTATTGTCTTATAAATGTAAACCACACATTGTAATCTTTACAGAGAAATAAAATAATCTGAATCTGAAGATCTGGAACTCTTTACCTGAAACAGCAAGAGGTCCTCTGCCCTCAAATCAGTTTAGGACCATACTCAAAAATCATCTCATCTCTCAATAACAAACATACCCACATCATGCTAAACCCCAACCAAATTCCAAGTAACTCCCACAAATACAGTGGAACCCCGAGTTTCGACCACTTTTTTCAGCTAAATTTTGTCCTGAGTTTCAGCCGTTGCCCCGTGTTTCGGCTGGCGTACCAGACCTATCCGCCTGCCGACGCAGGCATTGTGAGCCATGCTAGCTTTGTTTATCCTTGAGTGAACATTACCCTGCTTGCTCATCCAAACATTTCACAATAAATTCATTGTGTTTAGTGCTTGTTTATTGATTGTGACTGTGAAATAAGCCACCATAGGCCCAAAGAAACTTCCAAGTGGCAGCCCTTTGGTAAAGAAAGTGAGAAACACCATAGAAGTGAAGAAGGAGATAGTACAAAAATACCATGGAACTTAGGAACTTGCCTTCTTCAGAGATTAAGGAGATTTGTGCAGTGTGGAATATGGTGCAGGCATTTGCTGAAAAATATCACCCTGAGCAAGCTGAAACAAGCCATCTCTGCAACAAGTTCAGTGACAGAACCATGTCCCATTTCAGGGAAATCTTAAAGAGGTGCCAGAGACAGAGGACTGTGGACAGTTATTTTGTGAGACAGGGGTCCAGTGACTCAAGCTGGTCCTAGTGGCATTAAAAGACAAAAAAGGGAAGTAACCCCAGATAAGGACTTGTTACCTAAAGTCTTTATGGAAGGGGATTCCCCTTCCAAACAATAAGTCCTTCCTCTCTCCTCCTTCCTATCTTCCAGATGCCAGCAAGACTCTTCAATAAAGGTACATAAATGTGATTTTAAATGTTTATTTAAATGTTTGTTTATGTATTGTATTACTCATTTAAGTACAGTGGACCCCCGCCTAACAAACAAAATTCATTCCAGAAGCCTGCTCAAGTGCCATTACCGAACGAATTTACTTCCTTAAGAAATAATGTCACGTAGGTTAGTCTATTTCAGACCCCCAAAAATACACTTCCACAAGCACTTACAATATTATACTTACATAATTGTACGATTTCCGGGGTGCTCGTTAGGCGGGGGTCCACTGTACTTAACTCTGGACAACCACAATGCATATAACAATGGGTCTTTTACATCTGATAGTGACATCAGAAGAATACATAGCTCTGGACAGCTAAGTAACAACACCTGTCACCCACATCTCACTGACAGATGAGCAGGGATAGCACCAGTCTAAAAGGAAAACTCTTTACATTTTAACATCTGCCAATGCTTCGCTAAACATTACAGAATCACAAAGTAGCCAACTCATTTGCGCTACAGAAGGTAGTGTGAAAATTACTCTAGATTATTCAGCTTCCTGTGTAAACATAATGTAAAGAGGTGCATGGTCATCATATTGTAAATAAACTCCTTCTAAGGAAGGTTAGTAGATCACAACTATCCAGAGAGCTTCAGTGGTTGATAATTCATGAGGGTTATGTTCTACACATCTCCAACGGTTTAAGCTACAATACTCTTAAAAAATATTAGCTTCATGAATAATTGTCTTCTTGGCACCTCCAACATTACTGGTATAGCTTTTGGGTGCCACAGTTAATATCCAGAGACAAGACTGAGTGATAACACAATGGAAATTAGACCAATGACCACAGAGAAACCATCATATAGTACATGTCCAGACAAATTCATTAGTTTCTTTATACCAAGTGGTGATGCTAGGCCTTCCCTTGCCCATGGGTGGAAGGACTCTACATAATGGTAATTCATACCATCACTAATTCCACCCCACTGCATCATGGAACACTACTATAGGAAATGAAAAAGTAAATTTAAATTGCAAAATGTTGAAAATGCGAGCTATGATCACGCTATTCATAAGAGCTTACTGTACTGCCATGCTGTAATACAAGTGTGAAATGGAAGCTTAATAAATATTTTAGCCTTTTCTTAGTCTCATGAACCTGTAGGATGGCAGATAAATCTTGTATATTTCTACTTGTATTCAGTACACACATTTTTACCTGTGTATGCAGAGGAGCACAGTATTGTATATAAACCTGGATGCCTTCATGCTTTCTAACAACAATTTGAAACTATACAATTTGAAACTACATATAGTCACATTTATTAAACATTATAACTAACTTTGACTATTTGCAGGTTGTTGGAACACCTTCCGAAGAGACGTGGCCAGGAGTCACACAGTTGCCGAACTACAAGCCACACCGTCTTGTTCTTCATCGCCAACGCAGACTGGCCTCTTTATTTCCCAGACTCAATGACATTCCCCATGCTGAGTCTTTAGCTACACAGTTCCTACAGGTAACCAACATATAAGACTTCCAAGCCATATTTGGTGTATGAATGCAAAGTACTCTACCTGTATACATTATAATTAGGTCTTCTTCTTTCAACAAATCGGCCGTTTCCCACCAAATTATAATTAGGTATTACTCATAATTCACTGTATTGTAACAAAATTATGGTAGGTTTGCTAGTGTACTGTACTATAACATAATTATGCTGAATGAATCAGTATGACTGATTAGGTGGACATAAGTAAAATTTGATTAGATGGGAAACTAAAAAGAATGTTCTAGGATGGGATGATAAACTGCTGACTAATGGGGTAAAGGAAAAGCACTTACCAAGGAGTGCTTATACTAAACATTAATTCACTTACGTGTGAGCTTCAAGTTCTACAGAGGAGCACACAAGGAATTTAATACCCTGTCACAAGATAAGGAGAATCATTGAAAGGTGTGGCAGTGACAGATGGGGCTTGACTTCCACTGTTATGAATTACCTTCAAGCTGGATTCATGAGGCATGGTCTTCAACCCTAGATTATCACAGTTCTTAAGAGTAACAACAGGAGGGTATATAGAAGTTACTTTTCCTGACATTTCTCTAATGATATTACAGAGAAAAGTTCTACCATTGACCTCCTAACCTTCCTCTTTGAAACCTGAAAGAGAGAGGAGCTTTCAGAATTAGAGGTTCTTTACATTTCAGTAACCTCGTGAAATAGGTGCCCAACAAATGACAAACTGAATTAAATGGAGGCTCCATGGTAATTCTAAAAAGTAAACGAACTATATAGAATAGTATAGATTTTTGTTTGTGTATTGGAGCAACTTCTGATGAATCCATTTGCCCTTCTAGGAAAACACCCACACTCAGTAGGCCTCTAGATATGGGTATTATGCAGTCAAGCAGTAGGTAGTAATTACACCAAGTCAGTGTAACAACCTATGCTCCCTCAACCCCCCCTCACTGCTACTGTGCAGTATGAAGAAAAGTACTACAAGTGGAAGCGACTGGATAGAGAAATTAAAGATTAGCAAAGTATCACCTGACATCAGGTACTCACCTGTATGTATTCATTTATATGTAATTGGAAAGGTCGACTCCTAGCTCTTGGCCCTGCCTCTGAACCTTCTGCTTGTCAGATTCACTGTCTTGTGGGCTCTATTATAAAATTATGTATGGAGCCTGCTTCCACCACTTCTTCGTTGAGGTCACTTCCCTATCACCCTGAGACTGAAGAAATATTCTGACATCCCTGTGGCTCATCTATTTTTAACTTCCAGTTGTGCTCCTGAGTACCTGCTTCCTGCCTCTTAAACAAACTGTCCGTGTGTACCCTATCAATTCCTCTTGAGCATTTTGTATGTTTTTATCATGTCTCCTCTGGTCCTTCTGTCCTCCAGTGTCATTAGACTCAATTCCACTGGCCTTTCCTCATAACTTGTACCCCTTAGTTCTGGAGCTAGTCTTATTGCATACCTCTGCACTTTCTCCAGTTTTTTGACATCCTTCCTCTTGTGTGGGCTCCATGCCAGTAGTGCATACTCCAAAATGGGCCTGACATATACATATTTTATAAAGGACCTGGAATGACCTTTATTGAGATTCTTAAAGGATTTACCAAGTGAGCATTGGCTACTGAAGTTTTTCAGTTGATGTGATACTCTAAAATGCTAGGCACTGTGCTTGCTCTTAGATCTTTCTTTTTGAGTGAGGTCTGCAGCCTTTGTCCTCTGAGTCTGTGCTCTGTGACTGGTCTTTTGGACCCTTTCTCAGTCTTAGCCTTGCATTTTCTGGAGCTGAACTCAAGCAACCATTTTTCTGACCAATTCTGCAGTTTGTCCAGATCCTTATAGTACCTGTTACTCTTCTCCAATCTGCCACTCTTCCTGAATAATCACTCTTTGCTTCCTCTTCCTGAGGTACTCTTTGATCCACTGGAGTACATTTCCTGTTATACCTGTCTGCACCTCTTAAGTTTTTGTCCCAGTCTCATATGGGGTAGAATATGGTTGTGTGTACATTAACCCTTTGACTGTTTCGGTCGTATATATACGTCTTACGAGCCACTGTTTCGGACGTATCTATACGCCTAAATTCTAGCGGCCTCAAATCAAACAGGAGAAAGCTGGTAGGCCTACATGTGAGAGAATGGGTCTGTGTGGTCAGTGTGCGCAGTATAAAAAAAATCGGGCAGCCAGTGGTGCATTGTGGGAACGCCATTTCAGTAGTCCTTGTTCAGCATGCCTAGCGGTAAGAATTATCTGACTCCCCGGCGCATCTGGGACTGTTTTCTTCCTCAATGATAGCTCTAACACAGATGGAAGTGTCTCTGAAGATGAATTTCATGGTTTTGAGGAGTTTGTGACCGAAAGCAATGCCCAGGATACCAGAAGGAAGGAAGGAAAAAAGAAAGAAAGTAAGGAAGGAAGAGATGAGAGGAAGGAAGGAAGGAAAGAAGAGATGAAAGGAAGTAAAGAAGGAAGGAGGAAAGGAAGGAAGGAAAGAAAGAAAGGAAGTAGAGATGAGAGGAAGGAAAGAACAAAAGAAGAAAGAAAGAAAGGAGATGAGAGGAAGTCCACACACTTCAAGCGGTAAGGGAAGTTGATGGAAAGTGTCCAGTCATTATATGTGTATATATATTATAGAACAATAGAAATAGGTTGGTAGGTAAGTAAGTAGGTAGGCAAGTAAGTAGGAAGGCAAGTAGGTAAGTAGGTAGGCAAGTAGGTAGGCAAGTAGGTAGGTAAGTAGGTAGGTAAGTAGGTAAGCAAGTAGGTAAGCAAGTAGGTACGTAAGTAGGTACATAAGTAGGTACGTAATTAGGTACGTAATTAGGTAAGTAAGTAGGTAGAAAGGACTGTGGGGAAGAAGAGCTTGGGACCCCATGGGTGTTGACAGGTGAGTAGTGGTATAATATGTCATTTTGACAGCAGCCGCACCCTGACTCAGCATATTTACAAGTCCACACACTCACAACAACCAGCTTCCAGAAGCCTAATATAAGTTCTATGAAGTGTCCAGTGACTATATATGCGTATACGTATATAGAAACCAGAAGGAAGGAAGGAAGGAGATGAAAGAAAGGAAGGAAGGTAGGTAGGAAGGAATGTAGGAAGGCATGTAGGAAGGAAGGTTGGAAAGAAGGTTGGAAGGAAGGAAGGAAGGTTGGAAGGAAGGAAGGAATGGCAACCCAGAAACAACAACCAGCTTCCAGAAGCTAATAGCAATTCTATGAAGTGTCAAGTGATTATATATGCGTATATATAGAAATCAGAAGGAAGGAAAGGAAGGACGAGATGAAAGGAAGGAAGGAATGTAGGAAGAAAGGTTAGAAGGAATGTAGGAAGGAAGGAAGGTCGGAATGATGACCCAGACACAACAACCAGCTTCCAGAAGCTTATAGCAGTTCTAGGCACGTGTCCAGTGACTATGTGTGTATTTATAGAAACCAGAAGGAAGAAAGGAAGGACGAGATGAAAGAAAGGAAGGAAGGAAGGAAGGTAGAGGTATAGGTAGGTAGGTAGGTAGGTAGGTAGGTAGGTGGTAGGTAGGTAGGTAGGTAGGTAGGTAGGGTAGGTAGGTAGGTAAGGAAGGAAGGAAGGAAGGAAGGTAGGAAGGAATGTAGGAAGAAAGGAAGGAATGTAGGAAGGAAGGAATGACGACCCAGACGACCATCAACCTAGGATAACTACCTAACACAACTGCCAGCTACTATTTTGAAGAAAACTGCTCAGAAGAGATGTTTTGTCTGTGCATATACAAAAAAACACCCACAAAAATGCAGAGACATTCGTTTTATGTGTGAGGAATGTAAAACACCACTGTGCATGTTTCAAAGAGTTCCACAAGCTGCAGAACTTTTATGAACATGTCCAGTGACTGTACATTTGTATATATACTATAGAACAATAGTAATAAAGATTTTTTTGTATTGTTCATTTGTGTAAACAAGTTTTGTAAACAATATAAAGATACTAATGTTTATGCTATTATTGTGTTGGATACAACGAATGTATATATATACATTGCACCTTATCTTGGCCTCACAGGCCACATAAGTTACGCAAAATAAGAAAATAGTGAAAAAAAACAAGAAATCTATGAATGGAAGTAAACAAATGTTTACTGAGTGAGCGGCAGTCGCCGATGTTGCCATACGCAGCTCATTTTCTGCCAACTTTACACCTCCATATCTCGGTAAGTATTGATGGCAAAAATCTGTTTTTAGGATATAAACAATCAGAAAAATAATCTTAACATTTTGATAAGAAAAAATAATTTTTTTTTTTTCGAATATTTTGCAACAACAGAATGGCACTCAGGATTGAGGGTTGCGACAGTCAAGGGGTTAAAACCAGCAGTGCCACAAAGAATAATTAAAGAAAACAAATGTTGAGAGCATTTTACTCTGGAAGCAAATGATATAAAATACTGACACGATGGAAAAATAAACACAAAAGTAGTATAATGTGATCCTTTATTGACAATGTACTAGTGAAACATCAGTAAAGGATCACATTATGCTGCTTTTGTGTTTATTTTTCCAGCATTTTACTACAGTACAAGGAAACTACCTAGTAATGTTAGTTTACAGGTTTTGAGATATTCCTTTGTTAATACATAATTTGGGTAGTGCATATCCTGTGATTAAGTGGTCAATTGATGCTTTTATGAAGTTCAGTAATTTCTAAGTACAGTGGACCCCGAGTTTCGGCCATAATTCATTCCAGAAGGCTGTTCAAGTGCCATTACTGAATGAATTTGTTCCCATAAGGAATAATGTAAAGTAGGTTAGTCCGTTTCAGACCCCCAAAAATACACTTACAAAAGCACTCACAATATTACACTTACATAATTGTTCGAGTTTTGAGGTGGTCGAAACTCGGGGGTCCACTGTACATAATTTTATGTTTCTAATAGGGGTTTAGTAATGTTTGTAATATGGAAGATAGGGTAGTGGCCTGTCATCATGTCAGCAGTTATACCTGACATTTGCATTGGTTCAAATTTGGTCTAGTTTAGAAGCAGATGTGTCAGTAATTCTAATGAATTTAGATATAAAATATAAATTATCTTGAAAACTTGCACTATGTTGTTTATGGTCAATATACTGTTAGTTTATTTGAATAAAGCATCAGTACATGGACTGTTGTGGTGATTGTAGATTTTGTTCTGTACATTGCCTGTGTTATGGCCAGTGTCACTGAGAAAAGTTTAAGGTTAGTGTTCACAGGTAATCACAAATGCGTTACAAAGCACTACTGTGTAAGGTCAGGTTTGTCAAAATCTATGTTCTGTAACCTTTACAGCAGGTACGTGCTGTTTTTTTCAGACACTGAATTCAAATTTAAATTTTTATTTAGGCAGACAGTGATGTCTGGGTGTCCACTTTAACTCTGACAGCAATAATGATACTTGGAATTCCTTAGTAAATATTTCAGGAGGTTCAAAAATCTTCAATTACTGTGTCTTATGCTGAACATATGAGGATTAAAATTTCTTTTTGTTACATTATTATATTAGCATGGGGAGCACTAAACCCATAGGGATTATACAGTGCCTGTTGGGGGGGGGATGTAAGGCATTCACGCTCAATTTACGAATCTTTTTTATTACAGATTCAGCCTAACAAGAGGATCTCATCAGAGGCAGCTCTAAGACATACCTATTTTGCCGAATTACCTCCACAGATATACGAACTAGCTGCAGGTGTGTATGATTCTTTGTATTTTTAGAAAGTGATAACATTTTGGATGCTGATGTTGATACTGTGTCTTGTACTGAAACCATTGACAAATATGATCATATTCACTTTACGAGAGAAATGTTCTCCATTAAAGGCTTGCCTGTGTCTATCATTTCTTCAACTGAGGGGTAATATAGAATGCTGAATCACTCTTCAAGCACTGCTATATCTTCCCATTTCTTCATTATCATTTACTTCAACTTTTCTGCTACTGTATATTATCATAATCACCATTTCTGCCACCATCATCACAAACACATTAACCATTGACACCCACCATTCTTATTCTTCATTTAGCCCCCTACCAACCGCTGCCACCACCTATTTTGTTTTTCGTGCTTTATTTACATTTGACAAACTTTCAAACTTTAACAAAAGATTTAATTCTGACTTGCTCTTTTCAGAATAACTTTCCTGCTCTTTCTCATATCTTTCTGTATTAATTTCTGAGGGAAAACATTGTAAGGTATCAAGTCTGTTGTTTCCATAACTATTTTGTTTGTGATGGGAGGGTAATGTCTCAGAAGTGTTATTTCTTGCATCCTATTTCTGTCTGGAAATTTCAACCTTTATTATTATAATCAAAACAGCACTGCTTTAACCTCTATGAACAGCACATGGAGACCACTTAGTGACACTTCCCATGAGAAAAGTGTGTTGAAAGGGGAAAGGGGGGTATAGACCTCTATAAAGGCAGCAGAGATGGATTGAAATGTCTTCTAAATTTTCTATGTAAAATACAGGAGGGCCCTGCATATACAGCACCCTCTTTTGGTGTTCCACATTTTTGTTGGATTTCAAGTGAGCCATTGTTCATCATATTTGGTGCTTTTACCACTTTTCTGCTGTTTATGCACAACAGTTGCATAAGGGAAAGGCGACCAGCACTATATTTTACAGTAAGTATTGTATATACTGTGTATTTATTTTACTTCTTTTATCTGTTTTGTTATGCCTAGCTGTATTGAGCACTTAATATATGAGTGCAAACACGTTATCAGACATTTTAGACTCATTCAGTAATAAAAATACTACAGTAGACAGTTATATTACACAGTGGTTACGTTCCTGAAAACGCCGTGTTAGGTAAATCTGTGTTAGATAAACCGAAGAACTTATGGAAAAAAATAGGGTTACTTTCCTGGGAGCCCCAAAAAAGCCAAACAACTTTTTTATTTTTTTTTTAGACCTCCAGATCTTACCAAAATAAAAGCGAATATGTAATTGTAGTTCATTGTCGTGATGTATTACGTATGTTGTTTTTATTGCTTAAGACTACAAATGCAACAGTTAACTCTAAGACTTTTAACCCTTTGAGGGTTGAGACCCTCGATCCTGAACTCCCACTCAGGGTCGAAAAATATTCGAAAAAAAAGATTATTTTTTGTTACCAAAATCTCAAGAATATTTTTGTTAGTGTTTTAGTAAAAAAAAAAAATTTTTTTTGCGATCACTACTTACTGAGATATAGAGACGTGAAGTTGACAGAAAGTGAACCACTTACGGCAACATCGCCGACTGCCGGTCACGCGGTAATCGTTTTTTTTTTTTCTACTTTTTTCTTTTATTTTTTAGCATTATATTTTTTCAAGTAACTTTTATGGCCTGTGAGACCAATATAAGGCATATTTTGTATATATTCTCTCATTGTATGCTACACAATAACTGCACAAACGTTGTCATTATATTGTTTACAAAACATGTTTACACAAACCAACAATAGAAAATGTTGTTTATTACTATTTTTCTATACAGTGGAACCCTGAGTTTCTAACATAATCCGTTCCAGGAGCTAGTTCTCAACTCAAAACGTTCGAAAGTCAAATCAATATTTCCCATAAGAAATAATGGAAATACAATTAATCCGTTCCAGAAGCCCAAAAATATTAAAAAAAAAAAACATTTTAATGAGATTAATTGTTCTACATACAGTGGTACCCCGACTTACGATGGTCCCCAAACACACCCTTTTATGTAAGTTGATTTTTTTAAATGCTTTTGTAAGTGTAATTTTGGGGTCTAAAAGGACTAGTCTATTTTACATCATTTCTTATGGAGATAAATTCGTTTGGTAATGGCACTTGAACAGCATTCTGGAATGAAAAAATATCGTAAGTCGGGGTACCACTGTACACATAAGAATTATACGTAGTAAAGATATATTAAATAAATGCAAATATTTAAATATTTAAACCAATAAAATAACATTTTTACTTACCTTTATTGAAGATTGTTGATGGCATATGGAAGATAGGGAGGAGGAGTGAGGGAGGGAGGGCTTAGTGTTTGGAAGGGAAATCCCCCTCCAAAAGGACTTCAGGTAACAAGTCCCTCTCTGGGGTTACTTCCCTTCTTTGTCTTTTAATCCCACTAGGACCAGCTTGAGAGTCACTGGACCCCTGTCTCACAAAATAACTGTCCAGAGTCCTCTGTTTCTGGTGCCTCTTTAAGATTTGCCTGAAGTGGGACATTGTTTTGTCACTGAACATGTTGCTGATATGGCTTGTTTCAGCTTGCTCAGGATGGTATTTCTCCACAAACCTTTGATGAACATCGTTCCACTTCGCACAAATCTCCTTAATCTCTGAAGAAGGCACCTCAACCAGTCCCTCTTCCTCCTCCTCCTCCTGTGAAGCAATAGCCTCAACTCTGGTCTGATGCTGTTCCATTTCCAGCTCTTGCAGCTCTTCAGTTGTTAGCTCTACCCTGTGGTCCTCCACCAACTCTTCCACATCCTCGCCACTCACCTCCAAACCCAGGGATTTGCCCAATGCCACAATACCTTCCACAACAGGCACATGGTCGGCAGGGTCAGGGTCAGTCTCAAGCCCTTCAAAATCCCTCTGTTGGACACAACCTGGCCACAATGGTCTCCAAGTAGAGTTCAAAGTCCTGGAAGTCACTCCATTCCAAGCCTTACCTATAAGGCCTATGCAGTTGTAGATATTGAAGTGATTCTTCCAGAACTCTCTAAGGGTCAATTCAATGTCCGAGGTCACTTCAAAGCACTTTTCAAACACTGCTTTTGTGTAGAGTTTTTTGAAGTTACAAATGACCTGCTGGTCCATGGGCTGGAGGAGAGGAGTGGTGTTAGGAGGCAAGAACTTCACTTTTATAAAACTGAAGTCGTTACTCAGTAGGTCTTCCAAGTTTTGAGGATGTGCAGGAGCATTGTCCAGTAACAGAAGGCACTTGGGGTCCAAATCCTTTTCCTGTAGGTATTTTTTCACACTGGGGCCAAACACTTTATGGATCCACTCACTGAAAAATTGCCTTGTGACCCATGCATTCTGACTAGTTCTCCATAAGACAATCTGTTCTTGATGACATTGTGTTTCTTGAACACTCTGGGATTTTCTAAGTGATACATCAGTAAAGGCTTCACTTTAATAAGAGTTAGCCTGTCTTTCATAGGCTTGTGTCCTGGCAATGCCTTTTCCTCCTGAGTAATGTAGGTCCTGTTGGGCATTTTCTTTCAAAACAGGCCTGTTTCTTCACAATTGAACACTTGTTTGGGTTTCAAATTTTCAGTCTTTATGTAGTCCTGAAACTCGTTTATGAATTTTTCAGCCGCACGTTTGTCTGAACTGGCAGCCTCACCATGCCTTACCACATTGTGTATGTCACTACACTTCTTAAATCTCTCAAACCAGCCTCTGCTGGCCTTAAAATCACTAACACTACAATCAGCACTGGTTCCAGGCATTTTCTTTGCAAGATTGGCATGCACCTGCCTTGCCTTTTCACAAATGATTGTCTCCGACACACTATCACCCGCTAACTCTTTATCCTTGATCCACACCAGCAACAACTTCTCAACCTGTTCGACTATTTTTGGTCTATTTTTGGTTAGCATACCAACACCTTTTGCAACATCAGCTTCCTTGATTTGTTCCTTCTTTGCCAGGATAGAACCGATAGTTGACTTTTTTTGCCATATATCCTGGCAAGCTCGGAAATTCGCACACCACTCTCGTATTTTTGTATAATTTCCTTCTTCATGTCTATGGTGTTTCTCACTTTCTTTACCACAGGGGTACCACTAGGAACTTTCTTGGAACCCATGGTAGCTTATTTCACAGTCGCACTTAATGAACAAGCTCCAAACACAATTAATTAATTGTGAAATGTTTGGATGAGCATGCAGGGTAATGTTCACTCAAGGGTAAACAACTTTAGACTGGCTCATGATGCCTGCGCGGCAAAGTGCGCAAGCGCCTGGGCGGACAGGTCTGGTACACACTCGTTCGAAACACAGGACGCGTTCGATGGTTGGGACAAAATTTGTTTGAAAAAAGCGTTCGAAACTCAATTTGTTCGATTGACGAGGCGTTCGAAACTTGGGGTTCCACTGCATTATATAGTATACACATATAGAGTCACTGGACATGTTCCTAGAAGTGCTGCAGCTTGTGGTGCTAAAGTGTTTTACTCTTTTTATTTACTATTATATTCCCTAAAGTGTTAACCCTCATTGTTTACTATTATATTCCCTAGATTTTATTTAAAAAAAAAAAAAAAAAATCTAACTGCCACAGTTCTTTTATTAATTTTTATTATAATAATTAAGGTGCTAACTCAGGTACTAATTTACTTTACTTTCATTGTTTGCTATCATTTTCCCTAGCTCCTTTATTCCCAGCTTTAGTAAACTACCATAGTTCAATTAATTGCATTTGTATAAATTGACTAAGGTACAAATTCACGTGCCAAGAACTCTGTCAAATACCCTGTATCTCTACAAACTCTTATTAAAAATTTGTAATAATCAAATAGTTCCTAAGCATTTATTCTAGTATCATATTATTAAGTTTAGTATTATCTATTCTTCTCACGTCTAGTTATAGAATCACATCAAATCTTATGATTACATGAATTGATCCTGATATCAACCTATTATTAAATGACTTACATGATTCCAACAGCAACTGTAACTATTACACAGCAGATCAAGCAAAGACATTACTCAGAGCCAACAATAACATAACTATCTTCAATTACAATGTTAGATCTTTGAGCAAACATTATGATGACCTCACAGCACTACTCCAATCCCTCCAGACCAATATGTCAATCATCACACTCACTGAGACCTGGCTGAAGCCTGATACTACAGATGTCTATGCCATCCCAGGTTACACAGCCATTCATAATTGTAGGACAGATCAGCGAGGGTGGAATAGCTATATATTACTCAGATCAACTTGAATGTATCAATAACTCTTGCATAAGGGATGAGCATGGAGAATATATTATAGCTAAATTTAAATCAAAAGACCTGCAAAAACCCTCACAGTGATAAACATCTACAGATTACCACAGTCAAACATTCACCATTTTAGTGAAAAACTAGGTAACCTAATAACTGATGCACACATGAACAAAGACCATTTGCTGCTCACAGGAGACTTCAATATAAATCTCCTACATGACCAGGACCCACAAGTAACAGAATTCACAAACACTATGAGCAACTGCTTGTTACTACCAACAATATCAAAACCTACAAGAATCTCGAGACTAGTACCTCATTACTAGACCACATCTGGACTAATACTATAGCCCCTCTAAAATCAGGCATCATCACAGACAACACCACAGACCACTATCCGACCTTTCTCATAACTAATCTTGGTAAATTGCCCCTAGATATTACAAAAGTTACCTTCAGACTACATAATGAGTCAGCTGTAAATAACTTTATAACAGCTATGATTAACATTGACTGGCATAATGAGTTAGAAACATATACAGATACTAATGAATGCATCAAGAATTTTCTTAACAAAACCCACCACCTCTATAACAAACATTGCCCTAAAAAAACTAAACAGATCACAGCTAAGAGACTTAACAATCCCTGGCTAACACCCAGCATCCTTAAATCCATTAACAAAAGGCACCAATATGAAAAACAATACAGAAGGGTCTAATAACCAGAGAACAATCCAAACGCTACTCATCAACCCTTACCAGCCTGATAAGGAGATCAAAAAAATTGTATTATGAGAACAGACTCCAGAACATAAAAGGTGATATGAAAAAGACCTGGAAGACCCTATCTGCAATTCTAGGAAATAATAAGATAGCGAAAAATAACACCATCAAATTATCAAGAGCAGATGAACCCCTACTCTCACCTACTGAGACAGCAAACAGACTTAATGTTTTCTTCTCCACCATAGGAAAGAATCTAGCGAGTAAAATCCCAAGCTCAAACACCCGTCCAACAGACTACCTCACAAACACCTACCCTAATACGCTATTCCTAGCTCCTACCAACCCAATTGAAGTCTCGCTCATAATCAACACCCTTAAAAACAAGGCAGGAGACATAAACAGCCTACCAACTTTTATGTACAAAAAGCTTCACAGGTACTGTCACCAATTATAGCAACACTATTCAATAAATCCATTGAAGCCTCTACCTTTCCATCAATTCTCAAAATAGCTAGGGTCACCCCGATCCACAAAGGAGGTGATCAAACAGACCTGAATAATTATAGACCAATTTCTAATTTACCATTGCTTTCTAAAATCTTCGAAAAATTAATTCATAGACAAATCTATTCCTACCTCGTCTCACACAATGTACTCAACCCCTGTCAATTTGGATTCAGGACAAACAAGAGCACAAACGATGCTATTACACACATGTTGGAGTTAATATATACAGCACTTGAGAAAAAGAAGTCCCACTGGGAATCTTCATTGATCTCCAAAAGCTTTTGATACAGTCGACCATGATTTACTGCTCACAAAATTAGCACACTATGGTATAAGGGGCACCCACTCAACTACCTAAAATCATACCTCACCAACAGAAGCCAATACGTGTACACAAATGGAGCGAACTCTTCCACACAACCAATTACAGTCGGAGTACCTCAAGGAAGTGTCCTGGGGCCACTCCTATTCCTCATTTACATAAATGACCTACCGAATGCATCACAACTACTCAAACCCATTTTATTTGCAGATGACACAACATATGTCTTCTCTCACCCAAATCCAGTTATACTGGCCAACACTGTTAATGCCGAATTACAGAAAATATCAACATGGATGACGACTAACAAGCTTACTCTCAATACTGACAAGACCTACTTCATACAGTTTGGAAGCAAAGCCACAAATGTTCCACTTAACATAACACTTAATGGTACACCCATCACAAGACTCACAGGGGGAAAATTCCTAGGAATCCACCTTGACAGTAGCCTTAAATTCCAAACACATATACAACAAATTTCCAAGAAAATCTCGAAGACAGTAGGCATATTATCAAAGATACGCTATTATGTACCTCAATCAGCTCTCCTTGCACTATATCATTCACTTATCTACCCGTATCTCACCTATGGAATCTGTGCATGGGGATCAACAACGTTAAATCACCTTAGACCACTCATAACACAACAAAAGGCCGCAGTCAGAATGATAACAAATTCCCACTCTAGACAGCATACTCCACCAATATTCAAAAGTCTCAAACTACTCACCGTAAAGAACATTCATACTTACTCTTGTGCCTACTACATATATAAAACTTTACACTCTAATATAAACCTCTGCTCAAAACTCTCCTCACCAACTTTAATAGGACCCATGACCACAACACACGACACAGATCACTTTTTGATATACCCGTGTTCATATCAACCTATGTAAAAATTCTATGCACATAAAGGGCCCCAGAATCTGGAATTCATTACCAGTAAATATTAAGATAATCTTGTCTGAAAATCAATTTAAGACTCAACTCAAAACCACCTACTCACCCAAACCTAAATGATCGTACTGTAAACTACTTTGAAAAATGCTCATTGTTACTTTCCTATACGATAATCTCAATTTTTAATATGTTACTATTATGTTACCCCTACTCATATTATAAGTTAATGTCAAAAATGCTCAATGTTATTTTCCTTAAGATAATCTCAATTCCATATTATCATTCAAGAATCTTAACACCTGTAACAATCTAAGATCTAATATCATTATATAATAATTTAAACAGTAAAATTTCATCATATTGTAATTTTGAAAATAATTTTTAACTAGAATAAACTCAATAAATTTCTCTAATATTAAGTACATAGTTTTTAAGGACTAGAATAAGCTGCCCCTAATGCCATGGCATGTCAGTGGCTCTCCTTGCACTCAATTTACATTGTAACTTCCGATACCCATGTAATCTGCAATGAAATAAAATTTGTTTGTTTGTTTGTTTGAAACATGGTGTCATGCACAGTGGTGTTTTACACTCCTCACACATAAAACAAGTGTCTGCGTTTTTTTGTATGTGCACAGACAAAACACCTCTTCTGAGCAGTTTTCTTCAAAGTAGTAGGTGGCAGTTGTATTAGGTAGTGATCACCAGGTCTCAGACGAGAGGGTAGTTGTTGATCAGTTCGCAGGCTGTGTTCTATTGCAGGTGTTGTTACTTGGTACTTGAATAATATTTGTCTGATGACAGACAAACAAAATTGACCATATGATGGTTTGTTTCTGGTCTTCAACTTATACATATTATAAGCATTGAGCATGGAAATGTCCAGAAGATGAAAAAAGAGTTTTATGTACCACTTATAACACTTGTGAACACAATCAGCAAACCCAATTTGCATGTCACATTTGTCCACTGAGCACATATTGAGGGTGTAGTCCATCACAGCTGCAGGTTTTAGAATAGGTTCATTGGTTTCTCTATTCTGCCTGCCAGTGTCTGTCATTTCGTTTTTGTGAATTGATGTCAGAAGTGTGACATCTCGTTTGTCATGCCACCAAAATGCCATGATGTCATTGGCAGCAAACGCCTGCACCTCACCTCTGCGAGCGCCAAACTCAAACCTAGGCATATGCTTATGATTTGCACGCACTGTGCCACACACGTCTATCATGTTCACTTGCCCCTTACCAAGATATGCTTCCATTATTGTTCTAACCACATCACCAGAGATACCCAATAACTTCCTGGTACAGTGGAACCTCTGCTTATGAGTTTAATCCGTTCCGTGACCTAGCTCGTAAGCCGATCTGCTTGTATGCTGAGTCAATTTTCCTCATTTAAATTAATTGAAATGCCATTAATCCGTTCTAGCAGAATTCCTGCTCTCAGGAGGCAGGACAAAATACACTTCATTATAACGCTAATATCAAATCTACGGCTTATTTATCTATCACAATTCATCTAATATGACATAAACAATTTAAATAACATAGAAACCTGATACGTATATACTCTAGAATGAATAAAATATGTCATTATGTGACAAGTGGTGGCAGCCATTCTCGCTCCCACATTGTTGTGGTATTCACTGTGCCATCTAGTGGCGGCGGTCTGAAACTCACTTGTTATTATAGTACAGTGGACCCTCGGTTAACGAATACCCCGGAAATCGTGCAATTATGTAAGTATAATTTTGTAAGTTCTTGTGGAAGTGTATTTTTGGGGGTCTGAAATAGACTAACCTACGTGAAATTTTTCCTTAAGGGAGTAAATTCGTTCGGTAATGGCACTTGAGCAGACTTCAGGAGTGAAGTTTTTACGAAACTCGGGGGTCCACTGTATTATTATTATATTATATTATCGTTATTATAATGGAGAAGCGCTAAACCCGTAGGATTATACAGTGCCTGTGGGGGGGGGAGATGGAAGGTATTCAGGCTTAATTTAGGGAACTGGAGCACAGATACAATTCCCTAGATCAAGAGCCCCTCACCAGCATCAAGGAACCTTTCTTGAGGGGGAAGCTCGCAACCTGAATTTTGGCTCGTATCCAGGAGCAAATAATCGACTGAGTGACAGCTCGTATCCTGAAAAACTCGCATGGTGGGGCACTCGTAAGCAGAGGTTCCACTATCTTGCAATGTATTACTTCCAGTGTACACAATAATATCCAATACAAGACCACTGTAGCAATCACAAAGTACAAACAACTTTATAATAATAATAATAATATTTTTATTTCATTGCAAGTCTACATCGAGATTTTGTAATTACAATCATGAACTGAAGTGCAAAGAGAGCCACTATCATGCCATGGCATTATGGGCAGACTAAATCTAATGGCTAATAGACTGCTTAATACTAGAGAAATTGATTGAGTTTGTTTTAGTTAAACATTAGCTTATAACAGTTAATAAATTTACTCAAATTACAATCTGAGGATATTACATTGTGACAAGGTGAAAGTGTTTTGTAGGATGGTTACATCGATAGTAAATATTGAAATTATATTATAGGAAAATAACACTGAGCATTGTTGAAAGTAGTTTACAGTACGAATATTTAGTTTAGGGTGAGTAGGTGGTTTTTAAGAAGTCTTAAATTGATGTTCATTATTATTATAATCAAAAGAAGCGCTAAACCACAGCAAATTGATGTTCAGACCAGGTTATTTTAGTATTTACTGGTAATGAATTCCAGATTTTGGGACCCTTTATGTGCATAGAATTTTTACACAGGGTGATATGGACACAGGGTATATCAAAAAGTGATCTGTGTCTTGTGTTATGGTCATGGGTCCTGTTAAAGTTGGTGAGGAGAATTTTGAGCAGAGGGTTTATATTAGAGTGTAGAGTTCTATGTATGTAGTAGGCACAAGAATAAGTGTGAATGTTCTTTACGGCGAGTACTTTTAGACTTCTGAATATTGGTGGAGTATGCTGTCTAGAGTGGGAATTTATCATCATTCTGACTGCAGCCTTTTGCTGGGTTATGAGCGGTCTAAGGTGATTTAATGTTGTTGATCCCCATGCACAAATTCCATAGGTGAGATAAGGGTAGATGAGTGAATGAATGATACAGTGCAAGGAGAGCTGATTGAGGCACATATTAACGTATCTGATAGTATGCCTACTGTCTGAGATTTTCTTGGAAATTTTTTGTGTGTGTTTGGAATTTAAGGCTACTGTCAAGGTGGATTCCTAGGAATTTTCCCTCTGTGAGTCTTGTGATGGGTGAACCATTGAGCATTTTGTTAAGTGGAACATTTGTAGCTCTGTTTCCAAACTGAATGAAATTAATCTTGTCAATATTGAGAGTAAGCTTATCAGTCATCATCCTGGTAGATATTTTCTGTAATTCAGCATTAACAGTGTAGGCCAGTATGACTGGGTTTCCTCATACTGCGTTTCCTCTTGCTTGGTATATACTGCTTGAGCGACAGTCTACCTTTGAACAAAATCAAAGACTCATCAATAGCAAGCTTCCTGAAGGGATAAAAATACAGTGGACCCTTGCTATTCGAACACTCCAAAACTCACCCTCATTCCAGAATGCTGTTCAAGTGCTGTTACCAAACAAATTTATTCCCATAAGGAATGATGTAATTAGATTAGTCCATTTCAGACCCCCAAAAATACACTTATAAAAGCACTTACAATAATAAACTTACATAAAAGGGCGAGTTTTGGAGTGTTCGAATAGCGAGGGTCCACTGTACATAGAGAATTTCTGTTTCAGATACATAAACACATTAATAATCTTATATAACCTGTCTTTTCTGTCAGGCCTGGTTTTGTCTGAGAAGTGTAGCATACGTTATAGTAGCACAAATCGATTCACTGGTACTACAGTGGACCCTCGGTTAACGAAAAAAATTCATTGCAGAAGCCTGCTCAAGTGCCATTACCGAACGAATTTACGTCCTTAAGAAATAATGTCATGTAGGTTAGTCTATTTCAGACCCCCAAAACTACACTTCCACAAGAACTTACAAAATTATACTTACATAATTGCACGATTTCCGGGGTATTCGTTAACCGAGGGTCCACTGTATATCACTGAAAGCTGGGGCTGCAATCAGGCAGTCTGTCGACCAGTATGATTTCACATTGTGCTTATACACATGTGGCATAAGCATTATTGTGGCAAAAAAAAAAAAAATACAGTACGGCCCCACTTATACGGCAAGTTAGGTTCCAGGCTACTGCCGGAAAGCAGACATCACCAGAAAGCAGAACACCATTTTTTCCCACTTATAAATGCATATAAATACCAGATAACAAGTTTACACTAACATATATTAAGTTAGCAATAAAACTAGGCATTAAAAACAATAAAAAGTAAAATATACACACAATACACCCATTACTTACCTTAAAATACTTGTAGTCCTAATGTAGGGTGAGAGGTGAGTTTTATTTGTAGGAAGTCAGGTTTGGGAAGTTTGGTAGCCAGCCAGGTCAGCCCACCCCACCCACACGTAATATACTATGACATTTAACCCTTTGACTGTCGCAACCCCTAATCCTGAGTGCTCTCCTGTTGTCGCAAAATTAAAAAAAAAAAAAAAAAAAATTCTTATGAAATGATAGTGAATCTTTTCCCGATGGTAATGACACCAAAAGTATGAAATTTTATTGAAAACTTACGGAGTTACGCTCTCGCGAAATTAGTGATCTCGGCGATATATACGCATCGGCAATTTCGCCGACTGAGCCCTATTTTCGGCCAATTCCATTGTTCCAGTCGACCAAACCCATAGCTATTCCTTTAGAACTCCATTTATTCTATCGACTGAGTACAAAAAAACACCAATTTACCAATTTCAACTACCCAATAAAGTGGTCAGAAATTGGCAATTTGGCCAATTTCATGAAAAATAAAAAAGTTGTCAATTTCAAAATAGGGTCCAGAATAAACAATGCAGACATTCCTGGCACTAAAATAAGATGTTATCTGTTCATTAGTCACGTCTTTAGGCCCCTCTTATATTACTCTTGCTTTCTATTTTGATTTTTATTCACACAAAAATAGAAGATTTACCGTTATGCAGACTATTGCATTATTGAAAAAATGGTATAAATAATATCAGTGCACTTGTGAAAGAATATTAGACTCACCAATTGATGTGTATTGGACGCGTGGCGTGATTTGTTTACTCTTGAACATTTGCTAAAATTGAACATTTCTCCTACTTTGAGCTCAATTTCAAGGTCGTTTTCATCACGAAACTAATCAAAATCATCTATATTTCTGTAGTATGTTTTCCATTCTATCAAGTGAGACCATAAAAAAGAGAATACAACTATAAATACTATACGAAAATACACCTCAAAGACGGCGTTTTAATCCAAAAAAACGGTCAGAGTTTTTTTTCTTTCATTATGCACTGCGTGCTGCAGGATTTTTTTTATACAGGGCACACTGACCACATAGACCCATTGTCTCATATGTGGGCCTACCAGCTTTCTCCCGCTTGATTTGAAGCTGCTAGAATTTGTGAGTATATATACGTCGAAAACAGTGGCTTCTAAGACATATATATATATACGACTGAAACAGTCAAAGGGTTAATTAAAGCACCCCAGAGTGATAAAATACATATGCAGTACATTCATTAATTACCTTACAATATTTGTATTCTTAATGTTGGGCGAGAGGTGAGTTTTATTTGTAGGAAGTCAGGTTTGGGAAGTTTGGTAGCCAGCCAGGGCAGCCCTCCCTGCCCCACCCCACCCACACATAATGTAAACAAACCAGGCGAATGCGTCTTGTTTTCGTCACTTTACATTGTGTATAAGTTATCTCCACGTTGATACAGTAGAATAAATAAACACTCCCATTCTCCTGTAACACCATTTTTAGAAGAAATGATGCTCTGAGTGAAGGCATATGAAAGGAATAATTTTCTAGTTACCCCCAGTAATATAGACACACATTTTCTCTGATGTTGGACTACACGTCGCCAGGCTACCACATCTCATATTTATGTTAATTTATTCTACTGTAGGGTGTATTTATCATGTTTATATGTTACGTAGTGTGTTTATTATATAATTTTGAGAAAAATATCATAGATGGATTAATGGAAATGTCTATATTAACGTAATATACGACATTTAATGCGCCCAAGAGATTACGTATTACATCAAGAGTAGAGACTCTTAGTGATTTTAATGTGTACCTGCATGCCAGCACAGTGTGTAAGTATATATAGGTACAGGTACACATAAGTATAATTATCAGAGTACAGTAGAACGTCATTTAGCACGAGATTATGTTGCACGTTACCGGTATTGCACGATTTAAGATTTGCGACACATTATCATCTTACACGACGTAAAGATGATATTACACGGTTCGGCAGGAGGGGAAAAATTTTGAGTGTAAGCCCATGGTTATTTACTGCCTAAGAATCCTCATGCTTTGAGGAAAAGGGAATTTGTTTTTCCTTCCTGCAAACTGTAAGTTTATTCAGATACACGGGGCCAGGAGCTGAGTCTCGACCCCTGCAACCACAATTAGGTTAGTACAGTTACATACATAGCAGCATATGTGTAGAGAACCTAGGATAACCCAAAAAATGTCAGTGAATTTAAATACTAAGTCACTCTGACTTTTTTGTGTTATCCTAGGTTCTCTACACATATGCTGCTATGTATGATAATCTTCGAAACTGTATCTGTGTATACCTGAATAAACTTACTTACAGTTTGTGGGAAGGAAAAACAAATAACCATTCTCACAAGCAGCCTTGTTGTTGTTGTTCAGCGGACACAACCCGCCTTACCCAGCCACCACGGACCCCACCATCCCAGCATTCGTACGTATTTCATACGCGTTAAAAAGTCCTGGCTACAAGCCAGCTGTGTTGTGAAGAATAAAAGAGAGTGAATTGTGTTTTGATCTTGAATTAACGAAGAAAACAAAGATATTGGACAAGACATAACCCGTGGCTGTAATGAAGTGTTACTTTGTACACATAAAAAGATGTAAACATAAGTTTGTGTGACTGACTGACTGACTGACTTGACTGACTGACTGACTTGACTGAATGACTTGACTGACTGACTGACTTGACTGAATGACTTGACTGACTGACTGACTTGACTGACTGACTTGACTGAATGACTTGACTGAATGACTTGACTGACTGACTGACTTTGACTGACTGACTTTGACTGACTGACTGACTGACTGACTTACTGAATGACTTGACTGACTTACTGAATGACTTGACTGACTTACTGAATGACTTGACTGACTTACTGAATGACTTGACTGACTTACTGAATGACGACTGACTTACTGAATGACTTGACTGACTTACTGAATGACTTGACTGACTGACTTACTGAATGACTTGACTGACTGACTTACTGAATGACTTGACTGACTGACTTACTGAATGACTTGACTGACTGACTTACTGAATGACTTGACTGACTGACTTACTGAATGACTTGACTGACTGACTTACTGAATGACTTGACTGACTGACTTACTGAATGACTTGACTGACTGACTTACTGAATGACTTGACTGACTGACTTACTGAATGACTTGACTGACTGACTTACTGAATGACTTGACTGACTGACTTACTGAATGACTTGACTGACTTACTGAATGACTTGACTGACTTACTGAATGACTTGACTGACTTACTGAATGACTTGACTGACTTACTGAATGACTTGACTGACTTACTGAATGACTTGACTGACTTACTGAATGACTTGACTGACTTACTTACTGACTGACTTGACTGACTTAAAGTTAGACACTCAGTTCAACCATCGACTTCAGTTCAAGAACTTCTACTATCCACCTCAGTCCAGTAGGGCCACAGCATAACTCTCCACTCTCTTCACAATCATCCACAAACACCAGCACCCACAATTTAAGGTAAATACTACTATTTCTATTACATTTGTAGTCTTAAGCAGTAAAAACAACATAATACATCACGATAATGAACTACAATTACATATTCACTTTTTTATTTTTTTAAGATCTGTTGGTCTAAAAAAAACTTGTTTCGCTTTTTAGGGACTCTCAGGAACGTAACCCTATTTTTCCCATTAGTTCTTTTAATTATTTAACACAAAATTATCTAACACAACTTTTTCAGGAACGTAACTATCGTGCTAAATGACGTTCTACTGTACATATAAAATATGCAATAACTTTAAAACACTTGAAATTTTGGAAAGTTTCTAGACATAATAGAGGGATGTGCTCACGGAGAATGTAAACAAACCGGGTGGGGCACGCCATATTTGAAAGACCACTCGCTGTATAGCAAGTTTTGGTCATAATTTGAAATCGCCGTATAGCAGAACGCCGTAAGGCGAACGCCGTAAACGGAGCCCTACTGTACATCTCAGCCACAGTTGTCTCCTTCCATTGGTGTAGGCGTGATCTTGGTGAAAGAATTGTGTTTACCATGGTGTAATCAAGTATGTGTTACTTTCCCTGACAATAATTTCCATCAGGGGTTTGTCAAAGAATAACTCGAAACATTCCAGTTCAGTGGTATTGTTCCCAAGTGAACAAGATGATTGTATTCCACTTTGACTTTCTTCAAAGTGATGGGGATTGGGAACAAAATTGGCACCTTCCTGCCAGTCCCAGGTGCGGTCTGCTGGTGGGTACTGGATATTGACAGGTGGTTGTGGTTGTGGAGGTTGGTGTGGTGGGTGAGGGTGGGCTTTGTTGTAGCTCAGCTGAGTCAGTGGCATGGGTACCAGCATGGGCTGCTTCTGGTGCTTTATGGCGCATGACACCACCATCTGATGACGCATGCACATTATCCATCCCAACTGTAACAATATCTTCATTTTCACTATCTGTTCCTGTTGTACAGCCACGGGATGTACTCCGAGATATACTCCTTCCCCTTGGAATATCATATGGCACACTACCAGAGTGCAGTAGCGTCATATATACTGACGCTTCACTGGAGAATATTCCACTTCACTCTCGCTACTGGAACTGTTTTCAAGAGCTTGGATATCATATTCACTATCATCAGCACTGCTCACATCTGAGTCCTGGACACGGGAAAATACAAGTTTCCTCTTTCGTGGGTATTATGTTCATTATTTTCAGTCACAAACTCCTCAAAACCATGAAATTCTTCTTCACTGACACTTCCATCTGTATTTGAACTATCACTTGGGAACAATAGAGTCCCAATTCGCCATGGAGTGAGGAGTTTCTTACCTTGAGGAGTTTCTTACCTTTTCTTGCCACTTTCAATAACACTCGTATGCCTACTGGGTGCCATGATTGCTTGACAGATACAAGATATGGCAATTAAAAGATCAAAACACAATTCACAAACACAGCTAGCTCCTAAGAGAATGAAACTGAACATTTATTCACGAAGGTGGCGGTAGGTCTTCCCTCACTGACACAATGGTCTCCCACAACAAGGTGGCAGCTTGAGCTGGGGAAATTTTTTCCACTCCCGCAAACGGAACCGTGTTAATTTTGCGAAGTGTTGTATAAAATTGTGCCAGAATTTTTCAGTAGTGCAATAGCCAAAACGTGGCAAATAAATCCATGTAGTATAACGGTCTACTGTATTATTTTCCACTTGCCTGCAATTCTTGCTTACCAGACAAGGTCGAGTACCTAAGAGCTGTACAAACGGGGCCCTCCTATAATAATAAGGCTGAGACAACTCATATGTATGTAGTGTTCTGCATCTTTAATGTATTTTGGTTTTTTTAATGCCACTTTTACAATATGTTTAAGAGCTTGAGAGCAGTAAAAGCTATCATTATAAAGGAGTACAGTACAGTAGGGCCCCACTTATACGGCAGGTTAGGTTCCAGGCTAGTGCCTTAAAGCAGACGTCACCGAAAAGCAGAACGCCATTTTTTCCACTTCTAAATGCATATAAATACCAGACAACAAGCTTACACTAACTTATATTAAGTTTACAATAGCACTAGGCATTAAAAAACACAATAAAAAGTAAGATACAAACAGAGTACACTTATTACTTACTTTAAAGTATTAACATTGACTTAAAATAGTCTGTGAACCAATTTATGAAAAGATCAGTAGTCATCCAAGCTTTCGAATTGGATTTATAATAAAAAGGGAGGCTACCTTTTGCATAGTTCTTTAGGGCCCAAGGATTCTCTGAGTGATAAATTATCATAGGTTTTAACTTGTAATCCCCAGCAGCATTAGCTCCTAGCAAGTGTTAGTTGAAGACTCAGATGAGTCAAAGGGATGTTAGGAAGTATTTCTTCAGCCATAGAGTAGTCAGGAAGTGGAATAGTCTAGCAAGTGATGTAGTGGAGGCAGGAACCATACATAGCTTTAAGACGAGGTATGATAAATATCATGGATCAGGAAGAGAGAGGACCTAGTAGCAGTCAATGAAGAGGCGGGGCCAGGAGCTAAGTCTCGACCCCTGCAACCACAATTAGGTGAGTACACTCTTGGTTTTCCTGGGTTCCCTACACATATGCTGCTATATGTAACTGTATTTGATGGCTATCTCAGCGATCAACATATACCTTGTTAGTAAGTTTATTCAGGTATACACAAATACAGTTATACATAGATTATCATACATAGCAGAATATGCGTAGACAACCTAGGATAACCCAAAAAGTCAGTTCACTGTTTAACCATTTCTAACTTGGCACTTAAAGTAAGAGGCTTACGACTCCTCTTTTTATCACAACTAAGCTTAGACGCCATAGTCAGTGAGAGCCAACTAGTTAACGAAAGAGTAAATGAGAGAGAACGAGATATGGAGTTCAGACAAGGTAAAGAAACAAACTGAACAGGTAGTGGGCGATCACTCGGTCAGGCGAAATGAATGCGATTAATACGTGTCCACTTTTAGTTCATTCACATACGTTTGTAAGAGTTTGTGAAACTTTTACCTCAAAATAATTTTTTTTATTATATAATAATAATTACCTCACAATACAAATACATACTCTTACATTGTGTACAAGTTAGTACAAAATAAACAAACAGCAACACTCCCATTCTCATACAACACACTATTTTTTGAGTTAATGATAGTATTATTATCATTATAATAAAAGAAGCGCTAAACCCACAAGGGTCATGAATAGCTATATA
>WNWK01016373.1:0-45101 GCA_009830355.1 Cherax destructor | reverse complement strand
ATTGTGATGGTGGTAGAGGGTAGTGATTGTGATGGTGGTAGAGGGTGGTAGTGTTTTATTGGTAGGGGGTTTAGTGTTTTATTGGTGGGGTGGTAGTGATACTGGTAGAGGGTGGTAGTGATACTGGTAGAGGGGTAGTGAACTGGGGGGGGAGGGGGAGTGATACGGTGAGGGTGGTAGTGATACTGGTAGAGGGTGGTAGTGATACTGGTAGAGGGTGGTAGTGATACTGGTAGAGGGTGGTATTGATACTGGTAGAGGGTGGTAGTGATACTGGTAGAGGGTGGTAGTGATACTGGTAGAGGGTGGTAGTGATTGTGATGATGGTAGAGGGTGGTATTGATACTGGTAGAGGGTGGTAGTGGTTGTGATGATGTTAGAGGGTGGTAGTGATAGTGGTTGTGATGATGGTAGAGAGTGGTAGTGGATATGATGGTGGTAGAGGGTGGTAGAGGGTGGTAGAGGTTGGTAGTGACTCTCAAGCTGGTCCTAGTGCCATTAAAAAACAAAGAAGGGAAGTAACCCCGGAAAAGGACCTGGTACCTGAAGTCTTTATGGAAGGGAATTCCCCTTCCAAACAATAGTGTAACTTCATCCTCTCCCCTCCTCCAGTCTTCCAGATGTCACCAGGAGTCTTCAATAAAGGTAAGTGTGATATTATTGTTTACACTTGATTTCTCATTCTTTTATGTACCTATGGAAATTTATATTTCATGGAAAAAAAAATTATTTTTTGTTAATACTTTTGGTCTCGAACGGATTAATTGGATTTCCATTATTTCTTATGGGGAAAATGGTTTCGCCATTCATGAATTTCACCTTTCAGCGGACTCTCTGGAACGGATTAATCATGAAACTCGAGGGTCCACTGTATTTTTAAATGTTTATACAGTAGTTAACTGTATATTATAACAGAATAGAGGAAATCAGCTCCAATATACATAATTTAGGTATGCATTCTGGTCAGAGAGCCTGTCGTAGGTCCGAGTTGTTGGTAAACGAGTACATTGCTAAGTGAGGAGAGGCTGTATATGCCAATTTCAAAATAGGGTCCAGAATAAACATTGCAGGCATTCCTGGTACTAAAATAACATTTCCTTTGTTCATTAATTATGTTTCCAGGCTTTACACATGAGTTCCATTTTGATTTTTTATTCACACAAATAAAATTTTTCCCACTAAAAATAGAAGAGTTACTGTTATGCAATATTGCAATAATTATATAAATAATATCAGCGCATTCATGAACACATATCAGACCCACCAGTTGACGAGTATTGGACGCCTGATGTGATTTCTTTAATCTTGAACATCGGCAAAAACAAACATTTTCACTATTTTGAGCTCAATTTCAAGCTATTTTCAGTCCTAAAACCCATCAAAATCTTGTCTATTTCTGTAATATATCTTCCATTCTATCAAATGAGACCAAGAAACCGAGAATACAACCATAAAAACCATATGAAAATACACTGCAAAGTTGTTTTAAACCAAAAATACAGTCTCAGTTTTTTTTCTCATGCACTACATGCTGCAGGATTTTTTATGTGGTGCACATTTACTGCATTGACCCATTCTCTCATATATAGGCCCAAATTTACCACTGATGGCTTATCTGAATGAGCTGAGCTCATCATGTAGAACTACAGCATGGACCCTGGCTCCTAAGCCGTAGAACTATGGCACAGACTCTCAAAGGGTTAAATGTTTTAATTTTATGTTAATATAGACATTTTCATTAATCAATTTATGATATTTTATTCAAAATTATATGAGAAATACGTTACATAGCATATAAACACTATACAGTGGACCCCGCAAATAGGCCGGTCTGATTATCGGCCAGCTCGAAAATCGATCGCTTTTTTTGGCCCAATTTTTGCCCGATTATCGGCCCATGTACCAGACCTGTCCACCTGCCCCGCGCTTGCGTGCAGGCGTTGTGAGCCAGTCTAGCTTTGTTTATCACAATAAATTCATTGTGTTTAGTGCTTGTTTATTGATTGTGACTATGATATAAGCCACCATGGGCCCAAAGAAACTTCATAGTGCCAGCCCTTTGGTAAAGAAAGTGACAAACACGATAGAATTGAAGAAAGAAATTGTAGCAAAGTACCAAAGTGGAGGAGGAAGAGAGGGGAGAATGTGCCTTCTTCAGTGATTCTACGATATGTATGATACTAAAGCAGCACAAGTCAATAAAGGCTACAGCACCAGCCAGCGATAAAGTGTAGCATTAACAGTGTAGCAAGTAAGTTAAGCCATTAATCGATAGAAAAATGACGACACGAAACTTAACTCCTCCATTGTTTGTTTGAGGAATATAGGGACACCGAGACCAGAGCTGCCCTCTGCCAACATCTCCTCCAAGGAAAGTGTAAATATTTCTTATTTATATAAGTGTGAATATTTCTTATTTATAAATTAAAGTGTAAATATTTATTTATAAATTTAAAGTGTAAATATTTCTTATTTATATATTATGTACATTGTTTGTGTGAATAGTGGTGGTGGCTTTCTGCTGCCACCCACCACGACTTATGGTCAGTGGCCCTTATACCCAACAACAACAAGAACACTCGACAGTCCTTACATTCGTAATGACAGTTTTATTCATTCTAGAGTTTATATCATGTTTCTATGTTATTAATATTGTTTATTATGACATATTAGATGAATTGTGCTAGATAAATAAGCTGTAGAGTTGATATTATTGTCAAATTAAAGACTATCTTGTCCTGCCTCCAAAAAAACTCTCCTGCCTCTCTCATACACCAACAAGAATATGATAAAACAGCCACTGTGAAAAAAATACTGAACTTCTAATCGCTTTCATGTCTTCAATAAAGGTAAAACTGATTTAACTGTTCATTTATCCATTAAAATTAGTGCTTTATATTTATTTCTCATTGTTTTCTGTATGTAAAACTATAGTATTTATTCTTTAAAAAAATTAATTTTTGGTGAATATATTTGGTTGGAACGGATTAATTGTATTTACATTATTTCTTATGGGAAATAAGGGTTCAGAAATCGGCCAGTTTGATTTTAGGCCTAGCTCCTGGAACGGATTAAGGCCGATTTTAGGGGGTCCACTGTACATACATACACCTACAGTACAATGAATTTCACATAAATATAAGATGTTTCTGGGGGAGGAAAAGATCAATCCGCCTTTTACCCAGTCACTCCCATTAATTCTTTCGGTAAAGGTAATTGTTAGAAATGATTAAAATCAAAGAACAAGTTATGTTGATGGTAATAATATTGCTCTGGGCCAGTGTAAATATTGTATAGCTATGGTAGGTGTAGCTATGTAGCCCAGGCAGCCTACATAGCTACACCTACTGGCTACCTACACCTGACTTACTACAAATAAATACTACTCACCTCTCACTCTACATTAAGACTACAAATATTTTAAGGTTAGTAATGAATTTACTGTGTATGTATTTTACTTTTTATTTTTTAATGCCTAGTTCTACTGTTAGCTTAATATATGTTAGTGTAAACATGTTATCTGGCATTTGTATGCATTTGTAAGTGGAAAGAAATGCCGTTCTGTTTTCCGGCGATGTCCGCTTTCCGGTGGTAGCCTGGAACCTAACGTGCCATGTAAGTGGGGCAAGATTTTTAGCATCATTGACATTTGTAAACAAGTGCAAACATTCACAAATTATAGTAAACTGCTGGAATAAGATTGAAAAGTAAATTTGCAAATTTATGAAAAAATGCCAGTAATGGGATGCCACAGCATATCTGCTCTTGTAACTACAAATGGATACCAGCATTTACAAAAAGGCAAAACTAGTAACATTAGAATATTAGAAAAGAGGAGCACTGCTGTGTGCCTACTGTAGTAACTAAGTGTGTAAGGGTGATAGTAGTTTCTAATATAGTTTTATTTTTCATGGTAACCTTTTAACTCAAATTGTATTCATACATAGAGTAAAATGTTTGTTAAAAATTTCTTTGTCTAAATACAATTCTGGAAATTTTGGGTTGTAATTAAGTTAAACATGTAAGGTGTTATACCCTTACTGTGAATATCTTTAGTACTGTGTTTAATTTCTCTCTCCTTCCTCAGGTGCCAAACTTGTATGACATTCAGTCACGGTTGTCGTACGTGTCATGTACTAGACAACTTGAAGAATTGAAAGTTAGCGATTATTGTGAATATATTCGTCCACCTATTGACAAATACCAGACTCTACAGTTTGGATCCTTTGATGAAATTAAGGTGAGCCAATTTTTGTTTGTCTTTTTTTTTTATCTTAGATGTTTTATTATTCTCTGTCTTATATTTATTGTACAACTTTTTTTTATTAAGCACATGAGCCATTCCCCACTAAAGTATGATGACCCAAAGAATGAAACACGTTCACTAGCATTCTTTCAAAAATCCAAAGTGTGCAGATGTCACAATTTTTTAAAATATAGTTCATGTATTCTATATAGGTAAGGAGTATTTATTATTGTATATTTGATTCTCAGATCAATATAGAAAGTTTTCATAAAGAACCTATAAGCATTTTAGCATCTTCAACATAATATATAATCCATGAGAAAATTTTATGCTCTCACTGATAAAATGTAGGGTGGTTTGTTCAGCAATACTGTGGATAACAAGTACCATACTTATAAGTGATGTTTACTGTACGTTTTTAGTTTCACTTACTGATAATATTCACTTTCATTGTTAGTTTTTCTGAAGTGAAGACTATATGTACAGTATATTTTACACTCCACATTATGTAATAAAAGTTATACAGTACACAGTGTATGGTAAAGCTTTGCACAGCATTGCAGCTATGTTCCTAAAACCTAGTGAATATTAATCTTTGCTGTAAAGTGACACTTATATAGAGAAAAGGTTAAATTACTCTATAAGCCTGTCAGTTTCTTACAGTGGTATAAACAGATTGTTCCTCTTCCTGTTCCTCTGCTTCCTCTTCTGTCTGCTACTATTTTTTCTGAAATTTTATCATCAGTTATTTTTCAACCAACCCACAAATTGAAAATAAAAACTAGACATTGTTTTTGCTAGTCTTGGACCATTATTATTGCACGTTGATATTAGTCAAGGACTGACTGAAACATCCTTTAGTTTGCATTACCAGTTGATGGGTTAGGTATCATTTATTCTATCTACATTATTATGACTTTTGAAAAATGGTATGGTGATACCGACAAGATGTGGAAAAACACATTTATGTACGGTTCAGGATTTTTATTAACCTGTTAACTGTCCAAACATAAATCTACATTCTCTCGTCCAGCGCTCCGAATATTTTTGAAAAAAAAAAAATTAAAGAGGGCATTTTTCTACATGTAGTAAGATAAAAAACAAATTTTAGGGTCAATACTTACCGAGATATAAGACCTCAAAGTCGGCACTGGATGCTCACCTGACAGCAACATGGAGTTCTGCCACTTGCAGAAATGTTGTCGATATACCTTTTCTTCTCTCTTTTTTTTTTTTAATTTATATTATTTTTATATTCTGAAAATTACAATTTGTAGTAGTTCTTGTGATTTCATAGCCAATCTTTGTTCTGACACTAATATTAGGTACAAAAATAGTACTCAAATAGTCACAAACACACTGACAGGTGAACATTTTCACCTACCTTGGTTACGTACCATTGTCTAGAAATATATGCAAAGTATTTATAGGTCCCAGCAATGTTTTAGACTTGCTGAAGTATATCTGAAACTCCTTATCTTGTCTAGACTTAAGTAGTTATGTACTAGGATTAGTCTGCCCGAAATGCCCCGGCATGCTAGTGGCTTTCTTTGTAATTAAATCAAAATTGTAATTACACATTGTAACCTTTGAAAAGAAATAAAATCTTTATTCTTTATTCTTTTGAAGCATGGTGTAAGACGAGTGTCACTCCACTGCTGACAGTGCAGAAGTGGAATGACATTTGATGATCGTGCACTGCCTTGCCTTTTTTTTTTTTCACTGTTACACACAAACATGTCTGTCTATCTCTTTGTCTATCTGTCTAGCTCTGTCTCTGTTTATCTCTGTCTCTGCTTATCTGTCTTTGTCTGTCTTCCTGTCTCTCTGTTTGTCTCTTTCTGTCTGAGAGAGAGAGAGAGAGAGAGAGAGAGAGAGAGAGAGAGAGAGAGAGTAGAGAGAGCTGCTCATGCACCAACAGGTATTACACACTATGCAGTCATCACGTCTGATTCCTAATCATGTGAAAATGTGTATTATTTGCCAGTCATGCTTATTATGCCTTATATCTACAAGCACAGTATAGCACTTTGTCTGAATTTTTTTGGGTTATCCTAGGTAATTTACACTATGTATAATAACTATTTGTGTACCTGTGAGACAGAGATAGAGAGACAGTGAGATAGACAGAGAGAGAGAGACAGAGAGACAGAAAGATAAACAGAGACAGAGCAGAGAGATAGATAGAGATAGAGAAATAGACAGAGACAGAGACATGGAGATAGACAGAGGCAGAGACAGAGACAGACAGATGGAGATAGAGACAGCCAAAGTCAATCAGCCACCTAGCCAGCCAGCCTGCCGAACACATATTACACATGTTCCAGAATTGTTTCTCTTTATTTAGGGCATAGGTTATAGGGCATTCTGGCAGGATGACACTACCAGTGGTATCAAAATTGAAAGGATGTGGCACGAATGTTGCACATGGGTTATTATCGAGGTTTTTTTATATTTCCTTGACCATTTGTGGCCACATTCATATCAAGGCCACTAAACTCGGGGTCAACATCACTTTCCTCTTAAAAGGGGAGTGTTAATACGACATGGCATTAGTGAATCCCTGGTGTTTGCCACGCTGTTTGCTCTAGCTGGCGCTCAATTGAACTGGTGCTCCCGCAAGGTACTAAGTGGTCCCAGATTTTTTTTAATACTGTGCACACTGAGTGTTAAGAGCCATTCTTTTCTGACTAGGCATCTCAGACCAATTGTGCCAAATTTGGAGACTGAAAAATAAAATGTCGATCAACGTTTGGAGCACTAGTGGTAAGAATGTAGATCAATGTTTGGATGGTTAAAGGGTTAAATGTGCCTTAACAAAGGATTGTCACACAATGATCTCAGAATACAAGATATATACTTTTTAATGAAGTGTTAGTCAAGCTGTATGAAGATTTAGCATGTTTAATTAAGCTAAATATTTACATTCAATCCCCTGGATTATTTTATCACATATTTAGGAGGTGGGTTACCAGCATGGGAAGACATACTTCAGTGGAATGCTGAAGGGTGGCCGAACTGTGGAGAGCATCTATCAGTTGAGCAGTGGGCGGGGAGAACAGGCTAGCCTCGATGCTTGTCCTGCCAATTTCACTGATCTTGCACAAATTGTCTGCTCTGTCAGAAAACCAACTGCAAACAAAGTTTTGGAAGGTAATGATCTTTATTAACATGTTTGATTTACATTGTATTAATAAAAAGTTCTAGCTACCAGTAATTAAAGATAAATTATAGTGTAATGTCAAATTGTCATGCATAATACTTTAAAATTTTCACATTGGTTTAATAAATGTGTGTAAAATGTATGCTGCAACAGACATTTTAAAGTAGACTAAGAGATACGTTAGCAGTAGGAAGAGCGCCATCAAAGGGATTGTTGCCTTGATGGTGGTCAGGGTATCTTGATCCAAAAGATTGGAGCTACTGTACCCTTCCTTGAATCAAACCTGATTATTTCCCCATTTCCCAGTGTTGCAAAGCCCCTGTGGGTTAGCATTTCCCTGTAAATATAATTAATCATTTAATTATTAGTACAGGTTGACCATCGCTAATCTGGCATCATCGGGACCTGCACGCCCCAATGGCATGATGGCTAGCGCTCTTGCTTCACACACTGAGGGCCCGGGTTCAATTCCCGGCGGGGCCGAAACATTTTGAAGTGTTTCGTTACACACACACACACACACACACATACAACAGGCCTAGTGTCTAATCGACATGTGCCTAGGACAAAATGGTAACTAACTAACCTGTAGGGTGCCGGATGAGTGATTTTGCCAGATTACTGAGTTGTTAATAATAATAATAATAATAATAATTTATTTAGACATGATACAATGTTGAACTACATAGTTAGGTATAAATGAGGTGTATATGCCAAAAGCCCCTAATATGCTGAGCATTGTGGGCATTCTTAAGATTAATTAACAGTAGAATACATGGTAAAAAATTATGGTTGATAATTTACAAAATAAGTATAGTTGTGTATCTAAGTTGTAAAATTTGAATATAAGTTGAACATAATAATTTATTAATTGCAGCAATGCAATTAATTGAATGAGATCAAACAAATTAAAACAATTAGTTGTATTGCAATTACAGTTTATATGGTCATTATATAAGTTACACAGAGTACAAGAGAGTGAATTATTTTATTTGTTAATGTAATAGAAACAGTTAGCTTAGTATGCATTATTTATAACAGGTTTTTACATTTAGGTTAAAGTACATTTATCCCAGTGGCGATATTTACACATCGGCAATTTCGCCCACTTTACGTCCTATTTTTGGCCCATTCCATTGTTCCAGTCGACCAGACTCATAACTATTTCGCTAGTATTCCTTCTATTATGTAAATTGAGTACAAGAAACTGCCCATTTACCTGTTTCAACTACCCAATAAAATGGTTAGAAATTGGTAATTTGGCTAATTTCACAAATTTTAAGAGATGCAATTTCAAAATAGGTCCAGAATAAACAATGCAGACATTCCTGGCACTAAAATAACATTTTTCTCTGTTCATTTGTCATGTCTCCGGGTCACTCTTAAATTATGCTTGCTTTCCATTTTGAATTTTTATTCATACAAAAAATAGATGATTTACTGTTATGCAGACTACTGCATTATTATATAATTGTATAAATAATGTCAACCCATTTGTGACTTCGTATTAGACTGGCCAGTTTGACACATATTGGATGGTGATGTCATTTGTTTACTCTTGAACGTTGGTAAAAATTTCCGCTACTTTGAGCTCGGTTTCAAGGTACTTATCATCCTGAAACCAATTAAAATCATCTCTATTTTTGTAATATATTTTCCATTCTATCAAATTAGGCCAAAAAACGAGAATACAACCATAAAAACTATTAAAAAATATGCAGCAAAGTCACTGTTTTTCACCAAAAACACGGTCGCAGTTTTTTTCTCATACACTGCGTGCTGCAGGATTTTTTCTTATATAGTGCATACCTACCATAAAGACCTGTTCTCTCATATTTAGGCCCAAATTTACCGGTCACAGCTTATATGAGTGAGCTGAGCTCATGGCGTCATACTACAGAACCAACAATGGCTTCAAAGTTGTCTTATATTTTATGGACAATGTATGTACTACTGTGTTTATACTTTATACAGTGAGAAGCATTTCTTTTATTCGTTGGAACCATGGCTAGGGATAAAAGTGAGCAGGTTATAACAATAAATGGAGAAAAACAAATTGGAATAACTTATGCAGCAGGTAGCTCCACCAAACAATAGCGGCAGGTTGATGTGGCGACCCTGGAAATTTGAAATTACGCTAGCTGAAATTAGTGCCGGATTAGTGATGGCTGACCTGTATATCAAATTGTCATACTTATCAAGAGTCGGTGGGAGAAGTTTTGAATGAGTGTGTAAGAAGCTTTGATAAATGCAAGATGTAATGCTACATACAGTGGAACCACGGTTTTCGTCCTTAATCCGTTCCAGAATGTCGGTCGAAATCTGAAATGGACGAAAACCGAAGTAATATTTCCCATAAGAAATAATGTAAATCTGATTAATCCGTTCCAGACACCCAAAAATATTAAAAAAAATACATTTTATAGAGAATAACTACAGTGGACCCCCGAGTTACGATCATAATTCATTCCGGAAGACTGCTCAAGTGCCATTACCGAACGAACTTTCTCCCTTAAGAAATAATGTCAAGTAGGTTAGTCCATTTCAGACCCCCAAAAATACACTTACAAAAGCACTTACAATATTACACTTACATAATTGTACGATTTCCAGGTGATCGTAACTCGGGGATCCACTGTATAGTTTTACATACAGGAAACAATGAGAAATAAATATAAATGACTAATTTTAATGGATAAATGAACATTTAAATCACTTTTACCTTTATTGAATAGACTTATTGGCGTATGGAAGACAGTGAGGAGGGGGAGAGGTTATTGTTTGGAAGGGGAATCCCCCTCCATAAGGACTTCAGGTATCAAAGCCCTATCCGGGGTTACTTCCCTTCTTTGTCTTTTACTGGCACTAGGACCAGCTTGAGAGTCACTGGACAATGCAGACATGGCTTGCAACAGCTTTGTTAGGGTGATATTTCTCCACCATCTCTTCCACATTCTAGCTACACGATATTTAATGCAGCCCAGAGCCATATTATTACCATCGACATACCATGTTCACTGAGTTTAATCGTTTCTAACAACTAACTTTAGATGCCATCATAAACAAAGGGAAAAGTAATGAATAATTCATGCCAAGAATTTTAAACTAAAGCGTTATGTATTAAGGGCGGTGACTGGGCCAACGCAGATTCATACACGTTTTCTCTGATGCTGGACCAGAGAAAACGTAATGTTTTCCTTCTGCCTGGCTAGCACACCTCCATAGCATATATACATTGCATGTTTATATGCTATGTAACGTGTTTCTTATATAATTTTGAAGAAAATATCATAGATGGATTAATGAAAATGTCTATATTAACCTAAAATAAGACATTTAATGTGCCCAAGAGTGATTATTATTACGTATTAGTATTATTACTATAGCGTTAAGACTAGAGGGACACTCTTAGTGAACGAGGAACAAAGGCATGTTTATATGCTATGTAATGTGTTTCTTACATAATTTTGAAAATATCATAGATGGATTAATGAAAATGTCTATATTAACCTAAAATAATATTTAATGTACCCAAGAGTGATTATTATTACATATTAGTATCACAAACGTATGAGAGCCCAGGCTGACGTGTCTGGTACGGACAATTTCCGAGCGGATGTACGAAACCCTGCGTAAAAATTCTTCGAAAAATGTGGTCAAAATCCAAATTGTACGATATCCGGACCGGACGAAAGCCAGGGTTCCACTGTATTTAGAAATGTAATTCATTTTATAAATAAATCTTTATGAGCTATCACATGGTGGTAAAAATACACTTTCAGCAAAGAAACTTTATTAACACAAGGTTTCACCCACTTGGGACTTGATTGTGTACAAATCCTCTAGTGTACTTTCTAGCTTATCCTTTGAATTCCAGATTCTTCAACCGAGTACGACGAAGATGATGTTCACGGAGGATATGCATCTGAACCCAACACTAACACGGAATTCTTCCACAAGGTGTGCAATTATATGTTGGATATTTATTGAACTTTACTGACTTTCAGTGCATCTACCAATCTGTTTCCTTCTGAAATAATTTCTGTAACTATTGCAGCTTAGCAGAATTGATAGATGTTATGCATGATGTAATAACCCTTTCACTGTCGAGACCCCTGCTCACAAATTTGCTCTGTCTCGAAGAATTTAAAAAAAAAAATTCTTATGAAATGATAGAGAATCTTTTCCCGATAGTAATGACACCAAAAGTACGAAATTTTATGGAAAATGTACAGATTTACGCTCTCACGAAGTTAGCGGTCTTGGCGATATATACACATCGACAATTTCGCCCACTTTGAGCCCTATTTTCGACCAATTCCATTGTACCAGTCGACCAAACTCATAGCTATTTCGCTAGAACTCCATTTGTTCTATTGATTGACTACAAGAAACCCCCCATTTACTGATTTCAACTACCCAATAAATTGGTTAGAAATGGGTAATTTGGCTAATTTCACACAAATTTCAAGAGATGCCAATTTCAAAATAGGGTCCAGAATAAACAATGCAGACATTCCTAGCACTAAAATAACTTTTTCTCTGTTCATTAGTCATGTCTCCAGCCCCCTTTTATATTACTCTTGCTTCCATTTTGAATTTTTATTCACTCAAAAAATAGAAGATTTACTGTTACGCAGACTACTGTGTATTAGACTGGCCAGTTGGACATGTATTTGTTTACTCTTGAACATCGGCAGAAATCGAACATTTCCGCTACTTTGAGCTCAATTTCAAGGTACTTTTCGACGTGAAACCATTAAAAAATCATCTCTATTTCTGTAATAGTATATCTTCCATTCTATCAAATGAGACGAAGAAAACGAAAATACAACCATAAACACCATACAAAAATACACCTCAAAGTCGGCGTTTTAAACCAAAAACACGGTCAGAGTTTTTTTTTTTCCTTATTATGCACTGCGTGCTGCAGGATTTTTTGTGTACTGTGCACACTGACCATGCAGTCCCATTCTCTCATATGTAGGTCTACCAGCTTTCTCCTGCTAGATTTGAAGCCCCTAGAATTTTGGGGTATTAATACGTCACCAACACTGGCTTGTAAGCCGTACCTATACGTCACTGACAGTGAAAGAGTTACCTTCATACACTTGCACATACAAATGTGCATGCATGCACACACACATGAACACGTGTGCCCATCATTGATCTATTAATTTTAAATTATTCAAGATTTTTTATTTCTGCATGTTACAATGTTTGTACAGAGATGGGTGACATATAGGTGTGCATGCAGAAAATCCCTTATTATGCAGAGTATTTCAAGCAGACTTAAACCAGTAAGACTAATAAGGCAATAACTAATTGGTTGCTTGTATATATGGTCTCTTAAGTGGTTGTAAGAATAAATTTGGGAATTAAGGAAGACAAGGGAATTGAATAGTATTAATACATGCTATATAACATTTATAATTGTTTTACATGATGGTAGGATTGCTGGTGTCTTTTTTCTGTCTCATAAACATGCAAGATTTCAGGCATGTCTTGTTACTTCTACTTACACTTAGGTCACATTACACATTCATGTACAAGCATATATATACACACCCCTCTGGGTTTTCTTCCAATTTCCTCTTATCTCCATGGGGAAGTGGAATAGAATTCTTCCTCCGTAAGCCATGCGTGTCGTAAGAGTCGACTAAAATGCCGGGAGCAAGGGGCTAGTAAGCCCTTCTCCTGTATACATTACTAAAGTTAAAAAGAGAAACTTTTGTTTTTCTCTTTGGGCCACCCCGCCTTGGTGGGAAGCGGCCGATTTGTTGAAAGAAGAAGAAAGATATAACATTTATAAAGTTTAATTGTTTTAAGGATTACAGTTTGGCTTATGATTACAGATAATGATTTTGAACACATTCAATATATTTAATGACTGTCAGGATTACAGATAATGACAAAAAGAACATTTTATTTTCCATATGTTTGTGGCAGTGAGAATATGGATAGTATGTATATAGTTTTATCACATTTAGCTGTTGTTGGGCTATGTTAGTGAAAGAAGGTTTTGAATGACTCACTCCTCTCTCTCTCTCTGGAGATATCTGGCAGGGAGTTCTAGATCGTGAGTCCTTTTATGCACATTCAGTTTTTACAAAGATAAAGCTGGACATGGTGTATGTCGTATAGATTTTTGTGTCTAGTATTGTGTGTGGGGGTTGTGTTGCAACTATTAAGGAAGTGCTTCAGGTCAGGAGTAATATTAGAATTTATTGTTCTGTATATGTAGGATGCACGGTAATGAAAGTGAATGTTTTGTATAGTAAGTAGATTTAGGTCTTTGAAGAGTTGGGAGGAAGGAATGTTGTCTGGCAGTGGACTGTATGATCATTCCTTCTGTGGCCTTTTGTTGAGCTATCATTGGCTTGAGGTGATTTGCTGTTGTGGATCCCCATGCACAAATAGCGTAGGTGAGGTAAGGGTAGAGTATTGAGTAGTATAATGTAAGTTGTGCTGTTTGTGGTACATAACATAACTTGGAAAGGATGCCAACTGCTTTGGACACTTTTTTGTGTTTTATGTGGGTGTTGAATTTCAAGTTGCTGTTAAGGTGCAGACCCAGAAATTTTCTCTTATTATGTTTAGCAATAAGAGTATTGTTAATCATAACATTTAGTTGAACATTACTTGTTCTGTTTCCAAACATATTGTAGAAGGTTTTGTCAGTGTTGAGTTTGAGTTTATTGGTAGTTATCCAGGTTGATATTTTTAGGAGCTTTTCATTAACAATGCTGTTGAATGGTGCTAGATTTTAGTGGGGGATGACAAAAGTTGTGTTGTCAGCAAAGAGAATAAGTCTAAGTTGCTGTGATGCATTTGGAAGATTGTTGATGTATACAAGGAAAAGCAGAGGGTCAAGGACGCTTTCCTGTGGAGCGCCAATGTCCAGAGGTCTTTTTGAAGAGGTTGTGTATTTACTGGAGATGTATTGGTGTCTGTTACTAAGGTAAGACTTCATATATGTCAGTGCATGACCTTTGATACCGTAATTATCAAGTTTGTGACATAGGATGCTGTGGTCTGCTGTATCAAGAGCTTAACTTAGGTCAACAAAGAGTCCTAGTAGATATTCATTGTTTTCAAGAGCTGTATAAAGTATATCTAGCATTTTTTATAATGCGTCGTTTTTTTTTTTGTTTCGCCTGAAGCCAAACTGGCAGGGGTTGGAAATGCTTTGTAATGTTATAAAGGAGTATAATCTCTTGTGTACGAGTTCTTTAAAATTTTGGATACCAAAGGTAAGTTAGATATTGGCCTATAATTATTTACATCTATTGGGTCTCCACCTTTGTGTATTGAAGTAACCCTTGCTATCTTGAGTAATGTTGGGAAAGGGCTGGTTTCTAGTGTTTTGTTAAAAAGTAACATAATGATGGGTGAGAAGATATGAGCCGTTCGTTTAAACAATAGTGGGGGAACCTGAGCTAAATTTCCTGACTTAGTTTTTTAGCGAATTAATAATCAGGGTGATTTTGGTGGGCTCGGTTGGAGCAAGATAGAGGGATGGTAATTTTGCTAATGAGACTTGATCTGTTATCAGTTACTTTTGCCTGTTTATGATATTTGTGTATTTTCACTCGTGTTCCTCCATGTATAATAATTTTATGCTAACACCCCTAAAAATGTACCCAGGTGTCTGAGGAGCTTAGCGAGGTTCGAAGACGTCGCACTGGATCACTTTCTGACAATGATATAATAGAGCTAGACCATGCCATGGCTTATGACACTAGAGAGGAGGATGACAATGAAGATGATGAGGCAGATAATGAAGAGGATGAAGAATAAGAAAGAATGTGCCCAAACTAATAAAGCTCAATATTACTTAGCCTATACATAAATCTTAGTGAAAAATAATAAATTATATTTTGATAAGTAATGGCTATCTTTGTTTTCTTTAAAAGATTCTTGTAACAAAAACTGAATGTTTTTCAAGTCATTTTAGTGAGGAATGGTAAGTAAGGATATTATACAGCATGAGGTGTTTATAAAAAAAAACCAGATGTTTATATTTCATTACAGGTTGGGCCATCACTAATCCGGCAATCAGTTATCAGTTTCCATCAGTAATCCGGCACTAATTTTGGATACCAAAATTTCAAATTTCATTATTATACTGACTCAAATTTCATCATTATACTGACTCAGAAATTGTGCAGATGGTTGTAAATCCACAGCAGCAAGCCAGTGGAGGAGAAAGCAGTGATGAAAATGAGGAAGATGTACCAGAAAGAGTCTTTGTTGATAGGTTAATTAAGTGTATTTAAACCTAATCACTCTGTAATCTGGCACACTGCAGGTCCCAATGATGCCGGATTAGTGATGGCTGACCTGTATTTAATAAATGTGTCCACTTTTAGGTATAAAGAGATGTATATGAAAATATCTACAGGTATATGGTGTACTATATTGTTGACAATTTAATTATTTAATCTCATTGTTTGGTATGGTCTACAAGAAATGCAGAAAGTTGTCATATGTGCAAGAAAGACTGATCCACATTTTGTGTTGAATGGAGGGTTGGACTAACATTGATAGCCATAAACAATGTTGATATACTTATTTTATTGTATGTAATGCATTTATCTTTTTTTGAGTTGCCATTTATATAAATATTTACCTCCTGGGTAAGCATTTAACATACTTGATATATACAGTGTCTACACTGTGTATATGCCTCATAATTTCACAGTAATAATAAAATAAAATATACAATAGTAAAACCACTTATAAGAAAAGAGCTAGATCCAGCGCTGCTGGGCCATGTTACATGGTTTATCAGACAAATTATCATAGAAGGGGAGTATCATCATGGTGTGGCATGACCTAGTCTCTAAGTGTTATGCAGAAATCTCCACAGATTTGGGACTAATTATATATTATGTCACAATTGAATTTCATTTAAGACAAATTAAAGTTTGGAACTGATGCAATAAGGTTCAATATTATGATTTGCCTGTCTATATACTTATCAAATTTAAACTAGCTTGCAATTTTCAAAATAGATATTGTAGTCATAGTTATGCACATTGCAGAACACAGCACTAAATACAGGTCACTTATAAAAGACAGGTCACTTCACATCACATGTAGAAATTTGTCTCTGCTCATTCCAGCCAAAGAAGCCACGTGATGTGGTGCAATGATGATGTGTCTGAATCCTTGTTCATAGAGATTTTACTATCATACATATATACTCCGTGAGGAAGTGGAGAAGAAGGCCTTCCTCCATAAGCCATGCACGCCATTAGAGGCGACTAAAATGCCAGGACCAAGGGCCTAGTAACCCTTCTCCTGTATACTTTACTAAAGTTAAAAAGATAAACTTTTGTTTTTCTTTTTTGGGCCACCCTGCTTTGGTGGGATACGGCTGCTGGTTTGTTGAAAGAAGAAGATATAATATACATATGATAAGAAGGGAAGGTACCAAAGGATTGGCATGTGTGGGTGTGTGTACGTAGTTCCCTGGTACAAAGGAAAAAGGGGACAAGAAAGAATGTAAGAATTATAGGAAGATAAGCCTGCTGATTCGGGAGCAAGGGGCTATAAACCCTGTCTCCTGTATAAATTAATAAATTTAAAAAGAAAAACTTATGTTTTCCTTTTGTTTTTCTCTTTAGGTCACCCAACCTAGGTGGAATATGGCCGGTTTGTTTAAAAAAAAAAAACTGACTATACCAGGCGATGTTTATGGTAGAATTTTTATTGAAAGGGTTAGGAGACAGAAAGTAGGATTGAGGATGAGAGGGAGAATTTAGGAAGGGTAGGGGAATGTATAGATCAAGTGCTTGTGCTGAAGCATACAAGTGAGCAAGCAGTTCTTAGATAAGGGTAAACAGCTGTTTGTAGCATTTATGGATTTAGAAAAAAAGCACATGATAGGGTGGATAGGGGAACCACATGACAGATGTCTGGAATAGGTGGCATGTTACTAAAAGCAATTAAGTTCTCATACAGAGTGAGGATTAAGTTAGGATATGTAGGAGGGAGGGGGGACTATTTCCCAGTGAAAGTAGGATGTAGACAGGTATGTGTGAGGTTGCCATGATTGTTTATAGATAAGGTTGTGAAAGAAGTGACTGCTAGGGTATTGGGGAAGGATGTAGAATTGAAAGATTTCAGATTCGAAACAAGTTGGGAGCTATCCCAGTTTCTCTTCGTTGATGATACAGTGTTTTAAGGGGATTCTGAAGACAAGTTGCGATGGTTGATGAACAAATTTGGGAGGGAATTTAAAAGGACATTAAAAGTGAATGTAGAAAAGAACAAGGTGATGAGGGTAACAAAAAATCTAGGCAATGACAGATTGAATATCAGATGGGAGGGAGTATGGAGGAAGTGGATTTATTTAGGTATTTGGGAGTGGACACGTTAGCAGATGAGTCTATGAAAGATGAGGTGAACTATAGAATACAGGAAGGGGGAAAAAAAAAGTGAGGAGTGTTAAGGCATCTGTGGAAAAAAAAAGTTTATCTATGGAGGTGTGCTAACATTACAGCTCAGATGCCCCTCCATACTGCAATATACCCACCCTTCCTTCAGAGTGCAGGCAGTGTGTTTCCCACCTTCAGGACTCGAGTTCAGCTAACCGGTTTTCCTGAATACCTTTATAAATATTGCTTTGCTCACACTCCAACAGCATGTCATGTCATAAAAACCACTTGCCTCACTCCTAATGTGCTTATCTCTTTATACAGGGTAACTATGCATGCTATCTGCCATTCACGAATCATAAGGACGTTAAGTGGTTCATGTTTCTTAGTTTTCTCCTGAATCCAGTCATTCAGCATTTTTTCATTTTTATTTACTTGTACTTACCACTTTCCAATTTTTTAACAGATTACAATTTGGGTTACTCATTACACACTCTCTTTATCTTTTCCTCATTGTCTTGAATTGTTGAATCCCTCACCCCGTAGGCCTTGGCTGCATCAAGCTTACATGCACTAACTTTAAGCATATTTCTTTCTTCTTATTTTCTTCACTAGTGGCATAGTTTTGTTCTTAAACTTCTTGGCACCTTCATCTACACCAGATTTTCTTTTGGATGCCATGGTAGACAGCAACCACCCAGGGAGGGACTTCCATCTTGCCAAGTGAGTGTGAAACAGAAACCTATAATTGTTTTACATGATGGTAGGATTGCTGGTGCCTTTTTTCTGTCTTAGAAACATGCTGGATAACTGGTATATCTTGCTACTTTTACTAACATTTAGGTTACACTACACAGGCATGCACATGCGTATATGTAAATACACACATCTTGGTTTTTTCTTGTTTTTTCTTTATTTCCTCTATTCTCCATGGGAAAGTGGAAAAGAATCTTTCCTACTTAAGCCATACATGTTATATGAGGTGACTAAAATGCCAGGAGCAATGGGCTAGTAACCCCTTCTGTAGAAAATACTAAAAATGAGAAGAAAAACTTTATAAAACTGGGATGCTTGAATGCGCATGGATGTAGTGTGGATGATAAAAAAAGAGATGATTGCTAATGTTATGAATGAAAAGAAGTTGGATGTCCTAGCTCTAAGTGAAACAAAGCTGAAGGGGGTAGGTGAGTTTCAGTGGAAATAAATAAATGGAATTAAGTCAGGAGTATCTGAGAGAGTTAGAAGGGGTTGCAATAATGTTGAAGGATCAGTAATGGAAGGAGAAGAAGGAATATAAATGTATAAATTCAAGGATTATGTGGATTGAAATAAGGGTCGAATGCAAAAAGTAGGTCATAATAAGTGTATGCACCTGGAGAAGAGAGGAGTGTAGAGGAGAGAGAGATTTTGGGAGATGTTAAGCGACTGTGTAGGAACTTTTGAACCAAGTGAGAGAGTAATTGTGGTAGGGGACCTAAATGCTAAAGTAGGAGAAACATTTAGAGAGGGTGTGGTAGGTAAGTTTGGAGTGCCAGGTGTAACTGATAATGGGGGCCTTTGATTGTACTTTGTATAGAAAGGAGTTTGGTTATAGATAATACATATTTTAAGAAATAGAGGATAAATAAGTGTACAAGATATGATGTAAGGCATAATGACAGTAGTTTGTTGGACTATGTATTGGTAAATGAAAGACTGTTGAGTAGACTTCAGGATGTACATGTTTATAGAGGGGCCACAGATATATCAGATCACTTTTTAGTTGTAGCTACAGTGAGAGTAAAAGAAATATGGGATACAAGGAAAATAGATGCTGCAAGTAAGAGAGAGGTAAAGGTTTATAAACTAAAGGAGGAGGCAGGCAGGGTAAGATATAAACAACTATTGGAGGATAGATGGGTTAGGGAGAGTATAGGCAATGGGGTTGAAGATGTATGGGGTAGGTTTAAGAATGTAGTGTTAGTGTTCAACAGAAGTTTGCGGTCACAGGAAAGTGGGAGTGGGAGGGAAGAAGAGCGATTTGTGGAATGATGATGTAAAGGGAGGAAAAGTTAGCATATTAGAGGTTTATACAAAGTAGTAGTGATGCAAGGAGGGAGGAAAATATGGAAAAAAGAGAGGTTAAGAGACTGGTGAAGGAATGTACAAAGAGAGCAAATGAGAGAGTGGGTGAGATATCAACAAATTTTGTTGAAAATAAAGAAAAAGTTTTTGAGTGAGATTAATAAATTGAGGAAGCATAGGTAACGAATGGATTTGATAGTTAAAAATAGGAGAGGGGAGTTATTAAATGGAGAGTTAGAGGTAACAGGAAGATGGAGGGAATATTTTGAGGAATTGTTAAATGTTGATGAAGATAGGGAAGCTGTGATTTCGTGTATAGGGCAAGGAGGAATAACATCTTATAGGAGTGAGGAAGAATCAGTTGTGAGTGTGGGGGAAGTTCATGAGGCAGTGGGTAGAATGAAAGGGGGTAAGTAGGCTGGGATTGCTGGGATAAAGATAGAAATGTTAAAAGCAGGTGGGAATATAGTTTTGGAGTGGTTGGTGCTTTTATTTAATGCATGTATGGAAGAGGGTAAGGTACCTAGAGATTGGCAGAGATCATGCATAGCTCCTTTGTATAAAGGCAAAGGGAACAAAAGAGAGTGCAAAAATTATAAGGGAATAATTCTGTTGAGTGTACCTGGTAAAGTGTATGGTAGAGTTATTATTGAAAGAATTAAGAGTAAGTCGGAGAGTAGGATAGCAGATGAACAAGGCTTTAGGAAAGGTAGGGGGGGTGTAGACCAAGTGTTTACAGTGAAACATATAGGTGAACAGTATTTAGATAAGGGTAAAGAGGTTTTTGTGGCATTTATGGATTTGGAAAAGGCATATGACAGGGTGGATAGGGGGTCAGTGTTTCAGATGTTGCAAATGTATGGAATAGGAGTAGGTTACTGAAAGCAGTGAAGAGTTTTTTTGAGGATAGTGAAGCTCAGTTTAGAGTATGTAGGAGAGAGAGGGAGATTATTTTCCAGTAAAAGTAGGCCTTAGACGAGGATGTGTGATGTCACCATGGTTGTTCAATATACAGTATTTATAGATGGGGTTGTAAGAGAAGTGAATGCTCAGGTGTTGGTAAGAGGTGTGGGGTTAAAAGGTAAAGAATGTAACACAAAGTGGGAGTTGTCATATTTGCTCTTTGCTGATGACTGTGTTTTTGGGAGATTTTGAAGAGAAGTTGCAGAGGTTGGTGGATGAGTTTGGTAGAGTAAAAAGAAGAAAATTAAAAGTGAGTATAGGAAAAAGTAAGGTGATGAGGATTAAAAAAAAATTAGGTGATGGAAGATTGGATATCAGATTGAAGGGAGAGAGTATGGAAGAGGTGAATGTATTCAGATATTTAACCCTTTGGGGGTCGCAAGGCCCTCTTCCAAACTCGTTCTCAGGGTCGCAAATTTTTCGGAAAAAAAAAAATTCTTATGAAATGATAAAGAATCTTTTTCCGATCATAACGCCACCAAAATTATTAAATTTGATGGAAAACTAACGGAATTATGCTCTCGCGAAGTTAGCGGTATTGATGACATTTACGCATCGGCGATTTCGCCCACTTTGAGCCCTATTTTCGGCAAATTCCAATGTTTCAGTCTACTAAAATTATAGCTATTTCGCTAGAATTCCATTTGTTCTATCAATTGAGTATAAGAAACCGACAATTTACCGATTTCAACTACCCAATAAGGTGGTCAGAAATTGGCAATTTGGCCAATTTCACACAAATTTCAAAAGATACCAATTTCAAAATAGGGTCCAGAATAAACGAGACAGACATTCCTGGCACTCAAATAGCAATTTATCTGTTCATTAGTCACGTTTCCAAGCCCCTTTTACATTACTTTTGCTTTCCATTTTGAATTTTTATTCTCACAAAAAATAGAAGATTTACTGTTATGTATACAACTGCATCATTGTAAAAATGGTATAAATAATATCAGCGCACTTGTGCAAGAATATTAGACTACCCAGTTGATGTGTATTGGACACATGGCATGATTTGTTTACTCCTGAACATAGGTAAAAATCGAACATTTTCGCTACTTTGCGCTCAGTTTCAAGGTACTTGTCATCGTGAAACCAGTCAAAATTATCTCTATTTCTGTAACATATCATACATTCTATCAAATGAGACTAAGAAAACGAGTATACAAGCATAAATACTATACGAAAATAGACTGCAAAGTCGCTGTTTTAAACCAAAAACACGGTCAGTTTTTTTTTTCCTCATGCACTGTGTGGTGCAGGATTTTTTTTTATACTGCGCACACTGACCGCACAGACCCATTCTCTTACATCTAGGCCTACCAGCCTGTTTCCACTTGATTTAAGGGCGCTAGAATTTAGGCGTACTAGTACGGCCGAAACCCCGAAAGGGTTAAGAGTGGACGTGTCAGCAGATGGGTCTGTGAGAGATGAGGTGAATCATAGAATTGATGAGGGGAAAAAGGCAAGTGGTGCACTTAGGAGTCTGTGGAGACAAAGAGGAAGCAAAGAGGAGAATGTATGAGAGTATTGTTATACCAATGCTCTTATATGAGTGTGAGGCATGGGTTGTGAAGGTTGCAACAAGGAGAAGGCTGCAGGCAGTGGAGATGTCATGTCTGAGGGCAGTGTGTGGTGTGAATATAATGCAGAGAATTCATAGTTTGGAAATTAGGAGGAGGTGCCGGATTACTAAAACTATTATCCAGAGGGCTGAGTAGAGGTTGTTGAGGTGGTTCAGAGATGTAGAGAGGATGGAAGGAAATAGAATGACTTCAAGAGTATGTAAACTTGTAGTGGAGGGAAGGTGGGGTTGGGGTCAGCCTAGGAAATGTTGGAGGGAGGGGGTAAAGGAGGTTTTGTGTGCGAGGGGCTTTGACTTCCAGCAAGCATGCGTGAGCATGTTAGATAGCGAATAGAGAGAAATGGTTTTTAGGACTTGACGTGCTGTTTGAATGTGAGCAAAGTGACATTTATGAAGGGAGTCAGGGAAACCAGCAGGCCAGACTTGAGTCCTGGAGATGGGAAGTACCGCGTATGCACTGAAGGAGGGGTGTTAATGTTGCAGTTTTATAACTGTAGTGTAAGCGTGCCTCTGGCAAGACAGTGATGGAGTGAATGATGAAAGTTTTTCTTTTTCGGGCCACCCTGCCTTGGTGAGAGAAGGCCAATGTGTTAATTAAAAAAATAAATAAAAATAATAACCAGTTTTGTGTGCGAGGGGCTTGGACTTCCAGCAAGCATGCATGAGCGTATTTGATAGGAGTGAATGGAGACAAATGGTTTTTAATACTTGACGTGCTGTTGGAGTGTGAGCACAGTAACATTTATGAAGGGATTCAGGGAAACCGGCAGGCCGGACTTGAGTCCTGGAGATGGGATGTACAGTGTCTGCACTCTGAAGGAGGGGTGTTAATGTTGCAGTTTTATAACTGTAGTGTAAGCATGCCTCTGGCAAGACAGTGATGGAGTGAATGATGATGAAAGTTTTTCTTTTTCGGGCCACCCTGCCTTGGTGGGAATTGGCTGATGTGTTAATAAAAATGAAAAAAAAATAACCAGACATGACATCTGGCAATAAGAAGAGTGACAATGGAGCGATAACACGAGAGAGTAATTGTAAGCTGCGCTTCCACAATGCAGCTGGTGGTGGCATGGGTATGTGGCAAGGGGGTGGTTGTAAACAAAGCTGGATCTACTGTGAAACAAAAGAGGCCCAAGGCATGTGGTAGGGAGATTAGTCAGCCTGTACCTCTGTGATGACTGGCCGTGTCGGAGCGCAAGGTGGAAACTGGTAGAGCCTCGCAAGGTGGCGATTCAAAAAAATTAATTGCAAAGAGGTGGGAATGCAGTAGAGGGAGGCACGAAAAATGTACACATTTGCATGCGTGCACACATGCACGTGTATGCATGTGCACGTGTACAATACATACCCCTGCAACCACATATAGTTGAGTACATATGCATGCACATTCACATGCATGCACACACATGCTTGTGTATACACATGCATGTGTGCACATTTTGTAGATCCTGTATATTAATTCTTTTACATATTAGTTGAAAGTTATTTGGTTTATAATGTTTGGCTTATTTAAGGTTTAATTTTCCCAGATAATATTTGCATGACCTTGCGAGACTTGTGTTGAAAACAATATTCAGGTGTTGAGCTGAATGTTTGTGAACATGGTAAATTGAATGAAAATATTCCATAATACAGTATTAATTGAAATTTAAAAAATATCAGATTTTCTTAAACTTTCTTTTTTCATATTCTATAGCATAAGGAGTACTATATAACCAGTACAGGTACAGTAGGATACATCTCACATAATGGCTAACCTCCCTATGGTATATAGAAATATACCTGGTTGGATGACTCTTGTTAGAGCCAGCTGGCCCAGTGGTTAGCACACTGGCCTGAGTTTTAAGACTCATCTGCCACGGGTTCAAACCCCACCCGTTCCTACATTTGTCTGCAATTGTGTTATGATTTTGAGTCATAGCAATAGTGTAATTTTTTTTGCACAGTACTGGCAGTTATATTCAGTGAGGAGATTCTAAATATGGACTCGTGCTTATTTAATCTGATTGCGATAGACAGATCTGGTGTCTGGGTATAAACCTTTCTTAAACTCTAATATTTTCATGGGTTGATGATCCTTGTGTGGATTTTGTTTATGGAACCAACCTGCTGGCAGTGCTAGGTAATGAAATGAGCCTTAAAAGCCCATTTCTCTATAATTCTTGTTTCCTGAAGAACTGTTCCATTATATCACTGGAAATTTAATAAGCCTGGCAGTTAGGAAAAGTCTATTGATGTTTATTGTCTACTCAGTACTGAATAGGAAATACTTATTTCAATAAATAACAAGTGTTGAGGTATAAGCACAGTCACACACTTCATGAGTGTCATTACTTGTGTTTTTAATGTTAGGTAATTTGGTTAGAGCCTCCTGGCTCTAAATGAGCGGTGATGTTAGATTATTTTAGATCTTAGGCTTGATTTTAGGTGCTGTTTTGATGAGTGACATGTGAGTTCTCGTAACTGATCGACATATAATGAAAGTTTGGATTGGCCTGCTAGTGAGGGAAGAGCATGTGTGATATTATTGCAAGGAACATTTCTATGTGAAATTTTAGTGCCATTTTACATATTGCATTTGGCAATGTGCTACTGTGTACATTTCTCATCCAGGTTTAGCAATATTGGGTCTGGTTAGTAACTGTGGAAGTGGAACAGAATTCTTCCTTCGTAAGCCATGTGTGTCGTAAGAGTCGACTAAAATGCCGGGAGCAAGGGGCTAGTAACCCCTTCTCCTGTATACATTACTAAATTAAAAAAGAGAAACTTTTGTTTTTCTCTTTGGGCCACTCCGCCTTGGTGGGAAGCGGCCGATTTGTTGATTGAAAAGAAGAAGAGTAACTGTGGAGACAGCTTTGGTCTAGGTTATGGGACCTCAGTAAACCATAGACTTCATCCTCAATACAGATGTGCTGTACCTTATGAACAGGTTAAAAAACAAGAATTGGTTGACTGTAATTAAGTTTTTTAAAAATAAATGATGAGGTCATTGTAGATGATGAATTACAGGTATGCAGCTTATCAAATCACAGGATGGGAGGGGGTTGAACCCATGGCAAGTGAGTCCTGCCTTTGTAGTCACAGTGGTGGCCCATGCTAATCTTCCTATGTTGTATAGAAATATTCCATAGCTGGATGAATAGTATTAGAGCAGCTGTCCCAGTAGTTAATGTACTGGCCTGTCAGCTTTAGGACTCGCCTACCACTGCTTCAAGCCTCACCCATTTCCTGATTTGTTTGCAATCACACTATTACGATTTCATAGTTATGCAGTTTATCTTCAGAATAGATGTAATAAATATTCTTGATTCATTAACACTTATCTGCATGCATTTTGATAATTAATTGTTAATAATACTTACTCATCTTCACAATAGATACTCCAATCATTATTCTTCATTAATATTTAATATTCCCTAACATTAATATATTTAATAATGTTTAATGTGTAATAATTTTTTATATACGTTATCAGTAACATAGACACTACTAACCCATTAACTATTCAAACGTAGATCTACATTGTTACCGCTAGTGCTCCAAACGTAGATCAATGTTTTATTTTTCCTTCCTCAAAATTTATCATGATTGGCCTGAGATGCCTGGTCAGTATAGAATGGGTCTTAATATTCGGTGTGTGTGGTATTAAAAAAAATCTGGGACTACTTAGTACCTTGTGTGAGCACCAGTTCAACTGAGCGCCAGCTAGAGTAAATAGCGTGGCAAACACCAGGGATTCACTGATGTCATGTCGTATTAACACTCCCAATTTAACCCTTTCAGGGTCCGTGCCGTAGTTCTACGGCTTTGAGTTGAGGGTCCAAACCGTAGTTCTATGCCATGAGCTCAGCTCACTCAGATAAGCTGTGAGCGGTAAATTTGGGCCTAGATATGAGAGAATACATCTATGTGGTAAGTGTGCACCACGTAAAACAAATCCTGCAGCACACAGGAGCATAATGAGAGAGAAAAAACAGACCGTAATTTTCTATTAAAACAGCGCCTTTGCAGTGTTTTTTCGTATGCTTTTCTTAGTTGTATTTGCAATTTCCTGGTATCATTTGATATAATGGAAGATATATTACAGAAGTAGAGATGATTTTGATTGGTTTTAATACTGGAAATGGCTTGAAACTGAGCTCAAAGTACATACTGGAAATGTTAAATTTTTGCCGATGTTCAAGAGTAAACAAATTATGTCACACGTCTAATACGCGCCAGCTGGTGGAAGGGGTAAAGGAGGTTTTGTGGGCGTGGGGCTTGGACTTCCAGCAAGCATGTGTGAGCGTGTTAGATAGGAGTGAATGGAGACGAATGGTTTTTGGGACATGACGATCTGTTGGAGTGTGAGCAGGGTAACATTTTGTGAAGGGATTCAGGGAAACCAGTTAATTGATTTAGTTGGACTTGAGTCCTGGAAATGGGAAGTACAATGCCTGCACTTTAAAGGAGGGGTCTGAGATAGTGACAGCTGGGAGGGACTTTTCTCAGCTGTCGTATCTGAGCTCCTCTGCAAAGACAGTGATTATGTATGAGTGTGGTGAAAGTGTTGAATGATGATGAAAGTATTTTCTTTTTGGGGATTTTCTTTCTTTTTGGGTCACCCTGCCTCGGTGGGAGACGGCCGACTTGTTAAAAAAAAAAAAAAAATGTGGTGATATTATTTATACAATTATTACAATATTGCATAAGAGTAAATCTTCCATTTTTTGGTTTGAATAAAAATTCATTATGTGAATAAAAAGCAAAATGGAATTTATTTGTAAAGACTAAAAACGTAACTAATGAACAGAGAAAATGTTATTTTAGTGCCATAAATGCCTGCATTGTTTATTCTGCACCCTATTTTCAAATTGGAATATTTTGAACTTTGTGTTAAATTGGCTAAATTACCAATTTCTGATTACTTTGTAGGTGAAACAGTTGACTGGGCAATTTCTTGTGCTCAATCGATAGAATACAAGTATTACTAGCGAAATAGCTAAGAATTTGGTTGACTGGAATAATGTAATTGGCCTAAAATGGGAGTCAAAGTCGGCAAAATTGCCGATGCGTAAATATCGCAGACACATCAAAATTCACGAGAGCATAATTTCGTCAATTTTCCATCAAATTTCGTACTTCTTGTTTTATTACCTTCAGAAAAAGATTCTCTACCATTTCATAAGAAAAAAAATTTTTTTTTTTTTAAATTCTTGGACCCTGGTGCACACTTTGAAATTTGGCCTCTGGACCCTGAAAGGGTTAAGAGGAAAGCGATGTTGACCCTGAGTTTAGTGGCTTTGAGATGGATGTATCCACAAGTGGTCAAGGAAATATCAAAAACCTTGATAATAACCCGTGTGCAACATTTGTTCAACATCCTTTCAATTTTGATACCACTGGTAGTGTCATCTTGCCAGAATGTCCTATAACTTATGCCCTAAGTAAAGAGAAACAATTCTGGAACATGTGTAATACGTGTTCAGCTGGCTGGCTGGGTGGGTGGCTGTTATGGGGTATTATGGACTTGTTATGGGGGCTATGGAACCCAGCATGTATTGTTGTAATTAAATAACATGAATGCCTAATTATATTGAATTATTCAGAATTTGCTATGAGGTCTTAGGTCAGGCCACCCTAAAGACTTTAAAAGAGCTGATTTAACTGATTTTCTCAATATAATAGGTTATATAAATAATGCACACATTTTAAGTACTAATATTAAGTTGCATGTCTCATTGTAATAACATAAGATATGTTGAGAGGATTTGCAAAGTGATGTGCAGTGTTTTTGCAGTGGTGAACTCTTGGCGGGCCTGAGTGCTCCCTACTAGCCATTCAACTGTGAAGGAGATGGTTGGAGCCAGGCAAGAGAAGGGAGTCAGGTTACCATAATTGTGAGTTGAGGCAGAGTTGACAACCTTCGGTGACATGAGAAGTCCAGGGAGGTATGTTGTTTGTGTCTTGGTGTGCTCTAAGTACGAAACGGTCCAACGGTTGCCTGAGTGGTCCCGTGTATCTCCTCCATGTACTATAGCAGTTCCTCCTTATAAGGTTGGAGGATCTGTATGGAGTGAGGTCCTCGGAAGATGGGGGTATGTGCCTGACCATTTAAGGATTTTGGGTGTTGACTGGAGAGTCTCACTTTTTGGTTCGGCCACCACGTAAGAGACACCTTGACATGTTTTGGTGAAGTTTCTGCCTGGGGTATACCTGACTGCTCTGGGTTTGGCCTCTCTCATCTCCTGATCAGGAAGATGCCATCCTGGAGTACCAGTTGCCTGCTGGATTTACCGCAGCGGAGGCACAGGCCTGTCGGTGCTGGCTTTCACAGTGGGCTTTGTGTGTAGTCCTTGCATTGTAAAATGTATTATGTTGATAACCACTAAAGTAGTTAATGGTTACACCCTGCAGTATGGGGATGTGGTTAAACTGTTTTCTAGTAACCTCTGCACTCTGTTCTAGTACTGTTCCATTCATGGGTTTTGTTTGGTGTATGGTAAGGGCAGAATTGCATGTTTATGCTGGGAAGGTTCAGTGGAGCCATGAGATTTGTAGATTGCCATGTTGTATGTCACCTTGTTGTATAACTGTACAGTGAAGAGTTATTATGGTGCTGGGGTATATGTAAAACCTCTAGTAGTGTTACTACCACCTTTAGGCTAAGACCTTATTTTCCCTAGCCGTATCCTGCGGGACACTGCTAGCTTTTGTGAGACTCCATCTTATAAGACTCCGTCTTTATAAGACTCCGTCTTTATAAGACTCCGTCTTTGTAAGACTCCGTCTTTATAAGACTCCGTCTGGAGGTGGGGGTGTTATGGGGTATTATGGACTTATGGGGGCTATGGAACCCAGCATGTATTGTTGTAATTAAATAACATGAATGCCTAATTATATTGAGAAAATCAGTTAAATCAGCTCTTTTAAAGTCTTTAGGGTGGCCTGACCTAAGACCTCATAGCAAATTCTGAATAATTCAATATAATTAGGCATTCATGTTATTTAATTACAACAATACATGCTGGGTTCCATAGCCCCCATAACAAGTCCATAATACCCCATAACAGTGGCTGATTGACTTTGGCTGTCTGTATCTATCTCTGTCTATATCTGTCTCTATCTCACAGGTTTCACATAAATACAGCAATTATACATAGTGTAAATTACCTACTGTGCTTGTAGATATAACGCATAATAAGCATGACTGGCAAGTAATACGCATTTTCGCTTGTTCAGGAATCAGACGTGATGACTTGGTATAGTGTGTAATACCTGTTGGTTCATGAGCGGCTCTCTCGAGACAAAAAGAGAAAGAGAAACAGAGACAGGAAGACAGATAAGCAGAGACAGAGATACAGAGACAGCTAGACAGACAGATAGACAGACAGACATGTTTGTGTAACAGTTAAAACAAATAAAGCCAAGGCAGTTCACGATCAAGTGTCACTCCAGTGCTGCACTGTCAGCAGTGTAGTGACATTTGTCTTACACCATGCTTCAAGAAGTTTCATACATACTCCAGCATGTCTAAAACATTGCTGGGATCTATAAATACTTTGTATATATTTCTAGACAATAGTATGTGACCAAGGCAGGTGAAAATATTGACCTGTCAGTATGTTTGTGAATGTTTGAGTACTATTTCAGTACCTAAGATTAGTGTCAGAACAAAGATTGGCTATGAAATCACAAGAACTACTACAAATTGTAATAATCAGAAAATAAAAAATTATATAAATTAAAAAAAAAACGAGAAAAAAGATAGTATCGGCAACATTTTTTGTAACTGGCAGGACTCCACATTGCCATTGGGCAAGCATCCAGCGCCAATTAAAATATACCCAAAAGACACTTTTTGTTAATCATATACTGTGCATGAGACCACTGCTACATTCCATACCAAATGATCCTCCATTTATATGAGACTGTGTATAAATACAGTGGACCCCCGAGTTTCGTAAAAACTTCACTCCTGAAGTCTGCTCAAGTGCCATTACCGAACGAATTTACTCCCTTAAGGAAAAATTTCACGTAGGTTAGTCTATTTCAGACCCCCAAAAATACACTTCCACAAGAACTTACAAAATTATACTTACATAATTGCACGATTTCCGGGGTATTCGTTAACCGAGGGTCCACTGTATACAGTAGACTTTCATAATCTGCAACTCACGATATCGATAACGTGATTTAAATTTTGTTTCTATGATCTTGAGTCACAAAAGTGATTGAGCTCTCATGTTGTAAAGTTTGGGACTGTGTTACACAGTGGAATGTTTTTCTTTAATGCCAAGGGCAAGACCACTGGTTTTGTGGGAAGCCAAGCATCGCCCATCCATGTGCTCAGTTTCCTTCTGGTCGTGTCCCATACTATACTCTCTCGTGTTTATCAGTTCACTTTTACCTTTTTGTCACCCTATCTCGTCTTAACATTAACCTTCAGCATATTTAGCACTGCTAGATAGATATTCTGAAGGTTATTGCATGGGTCATGTCGTCAACATGTTCATTTGGTATTACAGAAGCATCAATTTATTCAACTTAAGACAACGTGGATTACTCATTGCTTGTGCAGTGAGTAAGCCACAATGTGACATGGTAAAAAAAAAAGTGGCAGAAGTCATTACAGCTATATAAGACAGAAAAATTACTTCAAGATTATTATGCACCAGCAACTAAACTTTAAGTTAAGAAAAAATATTTTTTATGAACTTTTATAGCTAAATGTATTCTTTTTCATTGTCTAAACTTTACTACAGTACAGGTATTGTACAGAGCCACATCAGCTTCAGTGTTAGACAAGAACAACTATTATTCTTGAATTAATTTAAAACTTGTTAGATTTCTTGGAGGTATCAAGAACATAACCCTATTTTTCCCATTCATACCACAAGTCGCAATATCACAAGTAGCGTCGGTTTCCAGGAGCTTAACTCATGTGAATTATAGGGGATAACTGTATATTTAAGAGAGATGGGCATTGGTAGTAAAAGAATGAGTGTTTTTTGATGAACCATAATGTAGACTAATCAGCATCAATTTTAGAAATGCATTTGTCCACTGGATTTCTTTGTTATATAAACTCTGGTTACTAATGATAATCATTTATCTTTGTATATAAACAGTATCCTTAGTGTTGTTTGTTATTTAGACAACTGCATTTATCATGTGAGAAAAAATCCTTGTTTAGCATTTTACATTTGGATTAGTAATGTTATGTAGTGTCATGATCAAATTCTGTGGCAAAAATATTATTGTAAGTACAGATGCAAGCAGCTTAAACTATATACTGTATATTTTTTTTATATGTAAGTTTTTGAAATTAGTTTAGAAGCAGAATATGTTTTTATACAAATAATGAAATTATGTTAATGTACAGTATATTCTTTCTTTAAAAAAGCACTCTTAAAAATTTAACCCAAGGTATGCTCTTACTAATAACTGTTGGGAAACTTTCATCCTTTTAGTGGACTCTTATAAATGACTACAACATACTGTATTTTATAAGCCACAAATAACTAAATACATCCATGTATTATTGATAAATTTTCCCTCTTAAATTGGAATTAGCAGTGTAGGATCATTTATTTTTATGGCTGTATCTATTCCTCATCTGTCATAAATGATGTAGATCATACAACATTTGCTCCTCCAGTGCACACAGTTTACACATACAGTGGACCCCCGGTGTTCGTCCTGCTCAAAACAGGCCCTTTTATGTAAGTTTATTTTTTTAAATGCTTTTATAAGTGTAGTTTTGGGGGTGTAAAAGGACTAGTCTATGTTACATTATTTCTTAAGGGAATAAATTCGGTTGGTAATGGCACTTGAACAGCATTCTGTTACGAAAAATGGACGAACACCGGGGGTCCACTGTACTAGCTAGTTGTATTGAAGTAAACCACTTTTTTCATAGTTTTCAAGCATTTATAGTATCTATTTTGTCCAGTATGTTTATATATTAAGAGTGCTTTATATCCCTATCTGCTATCATGTGTAAGATGCACAGGAATTGTTCATGTATTATACCATATTTATTCATTCTAAAGTTGTTTGATTTATTTTACTAGGGGTATACTAAGGCCCTAAGCCTGACCTTCACCATATAGGATGCAGGGCAGTTTTGAGGGTCAAATTGTGAAAATTGTTCCCTATATGTTGCAAAATATGGGAATTTTTTCACTATCTTCTAGAGAGCCTCTTTTTTTATATTAGTTAATTCTCTATGTTTTTCAGTATTTTTCTGTGGCATGTTCCTTAATCATGCCCTTTAATAACATCATTCCTCCATCAATCTCTTCTTTCACATTCCTTTTATATCGCCTTAAAATCTGAAATAGCGCTTCATCCACTTGCCCATAGTGACTTTGTCATATAATGCTTTCACATCTTGATTTTTTTATTACAGTAAACCCTCAGTATAACAGACTTTGGAAATATGTTTCAAAATCCACGATGTCAGTTGATTCTGAGACTACAATGTCATTTGGTTACAGAACTGTACGTTATTGTTGTGATCACTGCAAAAAAATATCATCTGGATCCACTGCAACTTCCATTACTTTCCACCCACTTTCCCCCTATTAGTCTGTTCAGTCAAGGGCTTACTGTATTCATGTGCTGTAATAGTGTTATTTTTTGTTTATGTGAGTCAGTGTGTTACTCATACTGAAGGAGGGGTGTTAATGTTGCAGTTTTGTAACTGGCAAGACAGTGATGGAGTGAATGATGGTGATTTTTTTTATTTTTAGGCCATCCTACCTTGGTGGTAAATGGCCAATGTGTTAATAATAATAAAAAAAATGTTTTTAACTTCTACAATATATCTGACATTGGGAAGATGGTGGGTATATTTTGAGGAACTTTTAAATGTTGCTGAAGATAGGGAGGCAGTAATTTCAAGCATTGGCCATGGAGGTATAACATCTTCAAGCAGTAAAGAAGAGCGGGATGTGAGTGTGGGGAAGGTGTGTGAGGCATTAAGTAGAATGAAAGAGGGTAAAGCAGCTGGAACTGATGGAATCATGACAGAAATGTTGAAAGCAGGGGAGATATAGTGTTAAGAGTGGTTGGTACTTTTGTTCAGTAAATGTTTAAAAGAGGGAAAGGTACCTAGGGATTGGTAGTGTGTGTGTATACAGTGGAACCCCGAGTTTCGGCCATAATTCGTTCCAGAAGGCTGTTTGAGTGCCATTACCGAATGAATTTGTTCACATAAGGAATAATGTAAATTAGATTAGTCCGTTTCAGACCCCCAAAAATACACTTACATAATTGTTCGAGTTGGGAGGTGGCCGAAACTCAGGGTACCACTGTAATTCCTTATATAAAGGGAAGGAGGACGAAAGAAATTGCAAAAATTATAGGGAAATAAGTTTACTGAGTATACCAGGTAAAGTGTATGGTAGGGTTATTGAAAGAATCAGAGGTAAGACAGAGATCAGGATTGCAGATGAACAAAGAGGCTTTAAATGGGTAGATCAAGTGTTGACATTGAAGCATATAAGTAAACAATATTTAGATAAAGGTAGAGCAGTTTTCATTGCATTTATGGATTTGGAAAAAAATATGATAGGGTGGATAGGGGAGCAATGTGGCAGATATTGCAAGTGTATTGAATAGGTGGTAAGTTACTAAATGACGTAAAGAGTTTTAATGAGGATAGTGAGGCTCAGGTTAGGGTGCGTATGAGAGAGGAAGATTATATACTTTCCAGTAAAAGTAGGCCTTAGATGGGGATGTGTAATGTCAATATGGTTGTTCAGCATATTTATAGATGGAGTTGTAAAAGAAGTAAATGTAGAGTGTTGGGGAGAGGAGTGGGATTAAATTTGGGGAATCAAATACAAAATGGGAGTTGACACAGTTGCTTTTTGCTGATGATACTGTGCTTTTGGGAGATTCTAAAGAGAAGTTGCAAAGGTTAGGGGACGAGTTTGGGAGGGTGTATAAAGAAAGTTGAAAGTGAACGTAGATGAGAGTAAGGTGATGAGGGTATCAAATGAGTTTGGTAAAGAAGAATTGGATATCACATTGGAGGGAGGGAGTATGGAAGAAGTGAATGTGTTCAGATACTTGGGAGTATATTTGTCAACAGATGGGTTAATGAAGGACAAGGTTAATCATAGAATTAATGAAATGAAAAAGGTGAGTGGTGCATTGAGGTATCTGTGGAGACAAAAAAAAAACATTATCCATGGAGGTAAAGAAGGTAATGTATGAGAGTATAGTGGTACCAACACTCTTATATGGGTGTGAAGCATGGGTTGTGAATGCTGCAGCGAGGAGGAGAAGGCTGGAGGCAGTAGAGATGTGTCTAAGGGCAGTCAATATGTGGTGTAATTATTATGCAGAGAATTCGTAGTATGGAAATTAGGAGGAGGTGTGGAGTTACTAAAAGCATTGTTCAGAGGGCTAAAGAGGGGTTTTTGAGGCAGTTTGGTCATTTAAAGAGGTGGAGCAAAATAGGTTAACTTGGAGGGTGTATAAATCTGTAGTGGAGGGGAAGAGGGGTAGGGGTCATCCCAGGAAAGGCTGGAGGGAGGGGATAAAAGAGGTTTTGTGTGTAAGTGGCCTAGACATGCAGCAGACATGTGTGAGCATGTTAGATAGGAGTGAATGGAGACGAATGGTTTTTGGGACCTGATGAACTGTTGGAGTATGAGCAGGGTAATATTTTGTGAAAGGATTCAGGGGAAACTGGTTAGCCAGACTTGAGTCCTGGAGGTGGGAAGTACAGTGCCTGCACTTTAAAGGAGGGGTTTGGGATATTGCCTGTTTGGATGGACATCTAAACTATCATATCTGGGCACCTCTGCAAAGACAGTGATATTGTGTGAATGAGTGATGGTGAAAGTGTTTCTGTTTTGGGTCACCCTGTGAGAGATGGCCGTCGTGATAAAAAAAAAATCTGACATTCTTATTGAACATCACTTTCAGGACCTTTGTTTATATCTTCCAGCTTCTTTCCATGAGGTAGTACAGGTCAGCCATCACTAATCCGGCATCATTGGGGCTTGTAGTGTGCCGGATTAGTGAGTTTGCTGGATTACAGAGTGGTTAGGTTAGAATACACTTAATTAACCTATCAATAGAGAGACTGCTACATCTTCCTCATTTTTATCACTGCTTTCTCCTCCACTGGCTTGCTGCTGTGGATTTACAATGATCTGCACAATTTCTGAGTCAGTATAATGATGAAATTTGAAGTTATGGTAGCTGAAATTAGTTCCGGATTACTGATGGAACTGGATAACTGACTGCCGGATTAGTGATGGCCGACCTGTATATATGTACTTGACCCTTTCAAATCTAAGAACATTTCTTTTACTTGGATTTACTTTCAGCATCCTTCTACATAAATCCTCAAAAATTCTTGTTCTTACTCAGTTCTTCAAATTCACTTAAGTGAGTAATGCCATCATGTAACAACATTACAGTATTTTACATTCTGTTATACCAAGAGCAATGGCATGCAGAGGTCTGGTGATGCCCGGGGCCAACTCCTTGATTGTATCCCCCAAAGACTAAAGTATAAGGCCTATTACTGAGAAATATTATGAGAAAGGGAGATATTTTGAATATGTAAACACAGATGAAACATGAAATAAACACTTTATTTGATTTAAATGTAAATCGACCAAATTTATTAAGTTCTTTTCCCAAATTTCCTGTCAGAAAACACTTGAACTACTTCACTTTTTACATCAGCTGTGAGAAATTCTTTTTCAATGCTTATTAAAACCAGGTTGGTCAGTCGTTCCTGTGACATTGAAGACCTCAGATATGTTTTTATTAATTTCCCCCTCTAATTGGATGCCCCCCCCCCCATTTGGATGCCCGGAGCCACCACCCCCTCGGCCCCTCCCTCTGCACGCCACTGACCAAGAGTACCTTTTTTCTCTTCTGCTTTTTATTTTTCCTTTTCACTTTAATAAGGATCCTGTTATTTGTTTGTGCCATTAATTCTGCTTTTCCCTTCTATGTTATCTTTATGGCATATGTGAAAAATATGTAATGTAAATTCCTTTGAAATTACTGAAGTTTATTTCAGATTATTTAAATTTATGATAAATTAAAAAAATTGCAAACAGTTGTTCATTTGGCAGTAGGTAAGCTGATGACATTATAAGCTAGCATTTTTATTAGTCTGTTATCGGAAAACAATTATTAGCAGTATTTGTTGGTATTATAAATGTAATTGATGTTTTTATTATAGTGCCTACCTACCTAGAGTCTACCTGGAGGGCATTCCGGGGATCAACGTCCCCACGGCCCGGTCTATGACCAGGCCTCCCTGCCTGGTTGTTGTGAAAAAAATTTCTTTTCCAAAAAAGGCATTGTATAACTGTGGTGACTGTGATTACTATTTTTTCAAACTACCCGTAATGCACCGTGTAGTAAACTATTCATATTACCCCTCCAACTGATTTTTTTTCTTGCTCTCTTTATTGGTTAAATAGGCCACTTCCTTTATTAGAGATTTTTTAAAGAACATGAAAGAAGTGCTCACTTTGTTGATATTAGCAACACACTTTTCTGTCATGTTAGAAATCATACCCATCCCATAAGCTGGTCCTCTGCTAAAACTATTTTTACCTCTTCTAGTCTTCACAGATACTGTCTTGCAGAATTAACTTTCATACACAACATTCCTAACATATGTCTCTCAGTTTCATCTGTTGATGCTTGACAACACTCATTATTTAACTTGACCTTGGCTATCTCAACATGGTTGCCTCTCCTAACCATTTCACCTGATCCAACTTCTGGCTTACTTCCTCTTTTCTCTGTCTTGTTCTAGCCTGAGATTTACTTAAAAAAAACTAAAGATTTATCTCAAATTTGTGGGTTAGTTATCAACAGATGTTCTTGTTTATTCAGCTCTGTTAGTGTGGGAAATGGCTTTTCACATCAGGAAAGTTAGGCAAATTTAATATACAATTCATTGAAAAATTTTAATTGGTGATAGCTTGACATATACAGGTACAGAAACAAAGTGTAGTGAGTGGCTATGCATTTTTGTACAGGTTTTAGGCAGTAATTAATATATCTTATAGATAAACAGAGTAGTGGCTTATTTTGTTTGGACACTGGTTTATACTCTCCAGTCTTGCAGTTGTGAAACTGTTTACATACCTCATCTTTTCATTTTACCTCTTAAACAATGCAATTAAATTATAAGTTTATAAGTTAATTTTTAGGCAGTGTGGTCTGCACAACATTTGTTAAATCTTGTAAATAACAAAAAAGGCACAATACCGTGACCGAAACGTCGTCGTAAGCTCCTCTCTTTTTTTATATGTGCGGGTTGTGTGTGTATTAAATCTTGTAGATCATTGAAGAAAGAAAAGTCTTTGATAATGTTTGCCTGTTTGCCTTTTTTTTTATTTTGTCCTTTTAATAATGTGCCATATTAGAGTTAATGTTGACATTTTAAATGATTGATTGTATTGTACGATGTATTCTTCAGTGACTTACTGAAATGTTTTTCTCTATTCAGCAGTGTGATTGAGCCTCAAACCCTTTATCTGGCAGTTCCAAGTTTAGACCATCTCTTCACTGCACTACAGAAGCTCTGTGGTAAAGTGATGCAGTTGTAAAGCAATGGACTGGTAAACTTAATCATTAGACTATGAGTTCGATGCTTGATCACTGAATTTACTTGTAGCATTCATTTATTACCAGTTTTTGAGCACTTTTCATTATATTTTACCAGTCTTAAATGTAACTCATATCATGACTTTCTTCTACTGTATAATGCTTGATAATTCAGCCCTCAGTATTTACAGATACAGTTGATTTATATCATTATGCACTGGAAGCAAATAGTGCTTCAAATTGCATTACAGCAAAAGCAACATACAGAAATCTTTTTAAACTTATCTGTTAGGTGAAAGGACACAAGAGTAACTAATGAAACATTGTGACTGTTTTGCTCTCCAGGAGCTTTATCAAGCCAACATTGGAAAGTGAAATGTAGCTGTAACTTAACATATTATTGGTTATTATTTAACATATTGTTGGTAATTTTACAAAATATTTATACAAAAACCGATTTATTTGTTTTACCCTTTCATTGGCCATCACGTAGAACTATGTCATTAAGGCCAGGGTCCCTCACATACTTCTGTGTCATGAGCTCACCTTGGATAAGCTGTGAGCAGTAAATTTTAGTTTACATATGAAAGAATGGGTCTGTGCACAGTATAAAAAAAAAATTCTGCCCCACGCAGTTCATGATGGGGAAAATCAAAATTGTGACCGTGTGTATAGTTTAAAATAACAATTTTGAAGTGTTTTCTTGAATGGATTTTATGGCTTTATTGGCAGTTTCTTCATATCATTTGATAGACTGGAAGAAGTTCTACTAAAAAATTATGATTTTTTATTGGTTTCAAGAATGAAAGTAGCTTGAAACTGAACTCAAAGTAGCAGAAATACTTGATTTTTGCAGATATTCCTGAGTATGGGTAAGGGCCCCTACCACCCTAGGTCTGTTTTCTGGGTTTATAATAGGTCTGATTCAATTATTGGGATGCTGTAAACCATGACCTGTATTCCTGGTTATATTTTATTATCCGAGAAATAGAGTAAATCTTCTATTGTTGTGTGATTAAGAATTCAAAATGGAGGGTAAATGTAATATAGGAGAGGCCTGGGGATGGAATGAATGAACAGAGGAAATGTTGTTTTAGTGCCAGGAATATTAATTATTATCTACATTGTTTATTTTGCACTATTTTTAAATTGACATTTTTTTTTTTTTTTTTTTTGTAAAATTGGCCAAGTTACCATATTATGTACACTTTATAGGGTAGCTGAAATGGTTGAATGGGTGGTTTCTTGTGCTCAATCAGTAAAATAGAAGGCATATTAGTGTAATAGCTAAGATTTTGGTCGAATTGGGCAATGGAACTGGCTTAAAATAGGACTCAAAGTGGACGAAATCTCCAGTGTGTAAATTGTGTCGAGACCGCTAACTTCGTGCCTGTGTAATTTTTGTAAGTTTTCCATCAAATTTCATACTTTTAGGGTCATTTCCTTCAAAAGAAGATTTTCTATCGTTGCAGAAGAATTTTTTTTTTAAGTGGATACTGAGACCAATGTTAATTTTTGTGGTCTGGACAGAGAACGAGTTAATTACTTACCTTTGTGAAGCACTAAACCCTTGTGGATCATTCATCTTGAGCTGGCAGTATTGTTACTGGGTCTCTTGCATTTGAAATTATGTTAGTTACCATTGCTCTGGAAGTTTATTTATTTATTTGTAGGAAAAGTCAACAAAATAAGAGTAAAATTTTTTCTCATATGCAGTAAAGATGATATACAGTATTTATCTTTGAGACTGCAAATGCCTCCCCATCTCATGAAAGTAGCCTACAAGATCCTCTAATGATGATATGTTTGTGTGTTTTAATTAGATGATCATTTCTGCTGTGGCATTTGTAAAGTAAATTTTGTTTAGTAGCACAACTGATTGCTAATGACTTTATCTCACAATATTTTAAATTTAGCCAGGCACTGTGTCTTTTCTACTGTCATGGCAATAACAGTTTTGTCAATAGTCAACACTGCTCAAATCTTCCTTAGTAGTAGTTGGTTGTTGGTTATACTAAATAGAATTTTATCAGTGTTTTTGACCAAAGTATTTTAAATATGCAGTATTGTACTGTAGAACTCAGGGTTACTGCTGCTCTTCACTTTGCTGTTTACTGAATTATTTATATGATTTGCATTAATAGCTTCCATGTTTATTTTATCAGTTCTTATATGAAAAGCTGGCTTACAAGCCAGTGTCGGTGACGTATTAATATGCCAAAATTCTAGCGGCTTCAAATCTAGAAGGAGAAAACTGGTAGACCTACATGTGAGAGAATGGGTCTGCGTGGTCAGTGTGCGCAGTATAAAAAAATCCTACAGCACGCAGTGCATAATGAGAAAAAAAAAACTCTGACTGTGTTTTTGGTTTAAAACGCCGACTTTGAGGTGTATTTTCGTATGGTATTTATGGTTGCATTCTCATTTTCTTGGTCTCAATTGATGGAATTGAAGATATATTACAGAAATAGAGATGATTTTGATTGATTTCACAATGAAAAGTACAGTGGACCCCCGCCTAACGAATGCTCCGTATAGCGAACAAATCGCATAACAAACGCTTTTCTCGCAAAATATTTTTCTCATGTAGCGAACATTTACTCGTAAAGCGAACCGTACCAGACCTGTCTGCCTGCCCCGCACATGCGTGGTGAGGCGGACGCCAGTCAAGCGTTGTTTACACTTGAGAGAACATTACCCAGCGCGCTCTTTCAAACATTCACAATACTTTTGTTGTGTTTATTGTTGGTTAAGTGATTGTCACTGTGAAATAAGTCACCATGGGTCCAAAGAAGCTTCCTAGTGACACCCCTGTGGTAAAGAGAGTGAGGACCACCATCGAACTGAAAAAAGAGATTTGTGAAAAATATGAGAGTGGCGTACGTGTGAGGAGCTTGCCAGGATGTACAACAAAAACAAATCTAGTATTGGCACTATCCTGGCAAAGAGAAATGAGATCAAGGAAGCTAATGTTGCAAAAGGGGTTGATATGTTAATGAAAAAGAGATCGAAAACAGTGGATGAGGTTGAGAAGTTGTTGATGGTGTGGATAAACAATAAACAATTAGCAGGCGATAGTATTTCCATGGCGATAATTTGTGAAAAGGCAAGGAAGTTGCACGCAGATCTTGTCAAGACAATGCCTGGAACCAGTGCTGAGGAGAGTGATTTTAAAGCCAGCAGAGGCTGGTTTGAGAGGTTTAAAAACGTAGTGGCATACACAGTGTTGAGACATGGTGAGGCAGCCAGCTCAGACAAACGTGCAGCTGAAAAGTTTTTGAGTGAATTTAAGGGGTTCGTAGAGGCTGAAGAATTCCTCCCCCAACAAGTGTTTAATTGTGATGAAACAGGCCTGTTTTGGAAGAAAATGCCCAACAGGACCTTCATTACTCAGGAGGAAAAGGCACTGCCAGGACACAAGCCTATGAAAGACAGGCTAACTCTTATGATGTGTGCCAATGCCAGTGGTGATTTTAAAGTGAAGCCTTTACTGGTGTATCACTCAGAAAATCCCAGAGCCTTCAAGAAACACAATGTTAACAGGAATTATTTGTGTGTGCATTGGAAGGCTAACACTAATGCATGGGTCACTAAGGACTTTTTCATGGAATGGTTGACTGGAGTGTTTGGCCCTAGTGTGAAGAAATACCTCTTGGAAAAGAAATTGCCACTCAAGTGCCTCCTGGTACTGGACAATGCTCCTTCTCATCCTCACAACTTGCAAGAGTTGTTGTCTGAGAACTTCAATTTCATCAGAGTGAAGTTCTTGCCTCCTAACACCACTCCTCTCATCCAGCCCATGGACCAGCAGGTCATTGCAAACTTCAAGAAACTGTACACCAAAGCAGTGTTTCAGAAGTGCTTTGATGTGACCTCAGACACTGCATTGACCCTAAGAGAGTTCTGGAAAGATCACTTCAATATCGTGCATTGCATAGGCCTTATAGGTAAGGCTTGGGAGGGAGTGACTTCCATGACTTTGAACTCTGCTTGGAGACCACTGTGGCCGGATTGTGTTGAAAAGAGGGTTTTTGAAGGATTTGAGGCTGATACAGGAGAAGGGGAGTAGAGGATACAGAAGGGGAGTAGAGGATACAGGAGAAGGGGAGTAGAGGATACAGGAGAAGGGGAGTAGAGGATACAGGAGAAGGGGAGTAGAGGATACAGGAGAAGGGGAGTAGAGGATACAGGAGAAGGGGAGTAGAGGATACAGGAGAAGGGGAGTAGAGGATACAAGAGAAGTGGCGACCCTGTACCTGTTGTGGAAGATATTGTGGCATTGGGGAACAGCCTGGGGTTGGAGGTGAGTGGTGAGGATGTGGAAGAGTTGGTGGAGGAGAACAGGATAGAGCTAACAACTGAAGAGCTGCAAGAGCTGGAAGTGGAACAGCATCAGACCAGAGCTGAGGTTATTGCTTCACAGGAGGAGGGAGAGAGAGTGAAGGAGGTGCCTTCTTCACGGATTAAGGAAATTTGTTCCAAGTGGAACGATGTGTAAAGTTTTGTTGAAAAAAACCACCCTGAGCAAGCTGAAATGAGCCATCTGTGCAACCACTTCAGTGACAGAGCCATGTTGCACTTCAGGAAAGTATTAAAGAGTCTCCAGAAACAGAGGACTGTGGACAGTTATTTCACGAGGCAGAGATCCAGTGACTCTCAAGCTGGTCCTAGTGGCATTAAAAGACAAAGAAGGGAAGTAACCCCAGAGAGGGACTTGTTACCTGAAGTCCTTTTGGAGGGGGATTTCCCTTCCAAACACTAAGCACTCTCTCACTCCTCCTCCCTATCTTCCAGATGCCAGCAAGTCTCTTTAATAAAGGTAAGTAAATGTTATTTTAAATGTTTAATTATAAATTTAATCTTTACAAAATTAATTTTTTGTGAATATTTTTGGATGTCTGGAACGGATTAATTCTATTTACATTATTTCTTATGGGAAATAGGGTTTCGAATTGCGAACTTTTCGTGTAAAGAACTAGCTCCTGGAATGGATTAAGTTCGTTAGTTGAGGGACCACTGTACCTTGAAATTGAGCTCAAAGTAGCAGAAATGTTTGATTTTTGTCGATGTTCAAGAGTAAACAAATGACAACACCTTCCAATACTTGTCCAACTGGCCAGTCTAATATGCAGTCATGAATGGGTTGACATTATTTATACAATTATTACAATAATGCAGTAGTCTGCATAACAGTAAATCTATTTTTTGTGTGAATAAAAATTCAAAGTCGAAAGCAAGAGTAATATAAGAGGGGCCTGGAGACATGACTAATGAACAGAGAAAATGTTATTTTAGTGCCAGGAATGTCTGCATTGTTTCTTCTAGACCCTATTTTGAAAATTGTGTGAAATTGGCCAAATTACCAATTTCTGACCACTTTTATTGGGTAGTTGAAATTGGTAAATGGGCAGTTTCTTGTACTCAATCGATAGAACAAATGGAGTTCTAGTGAAATAGCTATGAGTTTGGTCAACTGGAACACTGGAATTGGCCGAAAATAGGGCTCAAAGTGCGAAATCGCCAATGCGTCTACTATATCGCTGAGACCGCTAACTTCTCGAGAGCGTAATTCCGTAAATTTTCCATCAAATTTCGTACTTTTGGTGTCAATACCGTTGGAAAAAGATTATCATTTCATAAGAAAAATCATTTTTTTTTTTTAAATTCTTCGACTCTGAGAGCAAGTTTGTGAGCAGGGGTCTCGACACTAAAGGGTTAAAAAAAAACATTTCCTGAGGAAACCACATAAACTTGGCTTATTAGGGAAAATGTTAAAAGTTTGTTGGAGTAATTGATTCAGGCCAGTTTGGTTATGGAATATAAAGTGAGTATGTATGATGCGAACAGAAACAGTAGCAAATGAAACGTTAACTTTTTTGCCTGGTACATTACGAACAGGGGGAAAATACACATATGTGTTTTCAGCAGCTCTGTGTTTCCTGTTGCCTAAAGACATGCTGTATGCAGAATGTTCTGACTCGCATGTTTTATCACACTTTTTTGCATCACTACTGATATAACCACCAGTTCAGGTGTCTTCCTTAGAACCATATTGTATCAGAGTTAATATATTCTACAGTAGCTTAAGCACTGCCTCTAAATAATGGGTATTACTAAATGCTGTTGCTCAAGTTTGCCCAAGTATTTTGTGTTTGAGCTAAGATTTGTTCAAGAAAATATCTGTATATATAATTACAGTGGTACCTCGAGTTACGATATTTTTTCGTTCGAGAATGCTGTTCAAGTGCCATTACCAAACGAATTTATCCCCATAAGGAATAATGTAAAATAGACTAGTCCTTTTACACCCCCAAAAATATACCTACAAAAGCATTTAAAAAAATAAACTTACATAAAAGAGCGATTTTGGGGACCATCATAACTCGAGGTACCACTGTACGTATATTAAAATTTTGTGTGACTTGAAGTGTGTGTTATGTAGAAAACTCCTAATAAAGTGCCTGACTTTGTAGCCTTTCTAATTATCCATAATATGTTTCCCATTGTTACTGGAAATTTAAGTTTCTGACAATGACAAAACATCTGGTTAGAGAAAACAAGACTTTTATCAATGACTGAATTGCACTGCATGTACATACCTGGAGAGGGTTTCAGGGGTCAACGCCCTTGTGGCTCAGTCTGAGACCAGGCCTCGTGGTGGAATCAGGGTCTGAGCAACCAGGCTGTTACTGCTAGCTGCACGCAAACTGATGTATGAACCACAGCCTGGCTGGTCAAGTACTGACTTTAGATGCCTGTCCAATGCCTTCTTGAAGACAGCCAGGGGTTTATTGGTAATTCCCCTTATGTATGCTGGGAGGCAGTTGAACAGTCTTGGGCCCCAGACACTTACTGTGTTGTCTCTCAGTGTACTCGTGGAGCCCCTGCTTTTCATTGGGGGAATGTTGCATCTCCTGCCGAGTCTTTTAGCACATCACTTTATGTCGATGACTTTGCTATAGCTTGTGCGGGCGCTAACTGTCACCTCATTGCGGTTTCCCTCCAGCATGCCATCAACCGGGTTTTCGATTGGGCCACTACTCACAGGTTTAAATTTTCTAGTGGCAAAACTCATCAAATTACATTTACTAGATGTTCAGTGGTCTCTGA